>JBAIZL010000005.1:14712083-14767083 GCA_036971475.1 Prosapia bicincta
TGGTTGACAAAGCCGGCTGGAAACGCTCGCAATTCCTACTCAAAACTCGTCGTGCTGCAAAAGAAACGTCACCCTCCTTAGTGTTATGTATCGAAGTGAGTCTTGTACTCTTTCAAAATATCCGGTTGGCGAAGCCGGCTGGAAACGCTCGTAATTCCTACCCAAAACTCGTCTTGCTGCAAATGAAACGTCATCATCCTTAGTGTTACGTATCGAAGTGAGTCTTGTACTCTTTCAAAACATCCGGTTGGCAAAGCCGGCTGGAAACGCTCGCAATTCCTACCCAAAACTCGTGGTGCTGCAAAAGAAACGTCACCCTCCTTAGTGTTATGTATCGAAGTGAGTCTTGTACTCTTTCAAAACATCCGGTTGGCAAAGCCGGCTGGAAACGCTCGCAATTCCTACTCAAAACTCGTCGTGCTGCAAAAGAAACGACACCCTCCTTAGTGTTATGTATCGAAGTGAGTCTTGTACTCTTTCAAAACATCCGGTTGGCAAAGCCGGCTGGAAACGCTCGCAATTCCTACCCAAAACTCGTGGTGCTGCAAAAGAAACGTCACCCTCCTTAGTGTTATGTATCGAAGTGAGTCTTGTACTCTTTCAAAATATGCGGTTGGCGAAGCCGGCTGGAAACGCTCGTAATTCCTACCCAAAACTCGTGGTGCTGCAAAAGAAACGTCACCCTCCTTAGTGTTATGTATCGAAGTGAGTCTTGTACTCTTTCAAAACATCTGGTTGAGAAAGCCGGCTGGAAACGCTCGCAATTCCTACCCAAAACTCGTGGTGCTGCAAAAGAAACGTCATCATCCTTGATGTTATGTATCGAAGTGAGTCTTGTACTCTTTCAAAACATCCGGTTGGCAAAGCCGGCTGGAAACGCTCGTAATTCCTACCCAAAACTCGTGGTGCTGCAAATGAAACGTCATCATCCTTAGGGTTATGTATCGAAGTGAGTCTTGTACTCTTTCAAAACATCCGGTTGGCAAAGCCGGCTGGAAACGCTCGTAATTCCTACCCAAAACTCGTGGTGCTGCAAAAGAAACGTCATCATCCTTAGGGTTATGTATCGAAGTGAGTCTTGTACTCTTTCAAAACATCCGGTTGGCAAAGCCGGCTGGAAACGCTCGTAATTCCTACCCAAAACTCGTGGTGCTGCAAATGAAACGTCATCATCCTTAGGGTTATGTATCGAAGTGAGTCTTGTACTCTTTCAAAACATCCGGTTGGCAAAGCCGGCTGGAAACGCTCGTAATTCCTACCCAAAACTCGTGGTGCTGCAAATGAAACGTCATCATCCTTAGGGTTATGTATCGAAGTGAGTCTTGTACTCTTTCAAAACATCCGGTTGGCAAAGCCGGCTGGAAACGCTCGTAATTCCTACCCAAAACTCGTGGTGCTGCAAATGAAACGTCATCATCCTTAGGGTTATGTATCGAAGTGAGTCTTGTACTCTTTCAAAACATCCGGTTGGCAAAGCCGGCTGGAAACGCTCGTAATTCCTACCCAAAACTCGTGGTGCTGCGAATGAAACGTCATCATCCTTAGGGTTATGTATCGAAGTGAGTCTTGTACTCTTTCAAAACATCCGGTTGGCAAAGCCGGCTGGAAACGCTCGTAATTCCTACCCAAAACTCGTGGTGCTGCAAATGAAACGTCATCATCCTTAGGGTTATGTATCGAAGTGAGTCTTGTACTCTTTCAAAACATCTGGTTGACAAAGCCGGCTGGAAACGCTCGTAATTCCTACCCAAAACTCGTGGTGCTGCAAATGAAACGTCATCATCCTTAGGGTTATGTATCGAAGTGAGTCTAGTACTCTTTCAAAACATCCGGTTGGCAAAGCCGGCTGGAAACGCTCGTAATTCCTACCCAAAACTCGTCGTGCTGCAAAAGAAACGTCACCCTCCTTAGTGTTATGTATCGAAGTGAGTCTTGTACTCTTTCAAAACATCCGGTTGGCAAAGCCGGCTGGAAACGCTCGCAATTCCTACCCAAAACTCGTGGTGCTGCAAATAAAACGTCATCCTCCTTAGTGATATGTATCGAAGTGAGTCTTGTACTCTTTCAAAACATCCGGTTGGCAAAGCCGGCTGGAAACGCTCGTAATTCCTACCCAAAACTCGTCGTGCTGCAAATGAAACGTCATCATCCTTAGTGTTATGTATCAAAGTGAGTCTTGTACTCTTTCAAAACATCCGGTTGGCGAAGCCGGCTGGAAACGCTTGCAATTCCTACCCAAAACTCGTCGTGCTGCAAATGAAACGTCATCATCCTTAGTGTTATGTATCAAAGTGAGTCTTGTACTCTTTCAAAACATCCGGTTGGCAAAGCCGGCTGGAAACGCTCGTAATTCCTACCCAAAACTCGTGGTGCTGCAAAAGAAACGTCACCCTCCTTAGTGTTATGTATCGAAGTGAGTCTTGTACTCTTTCAAAACATCCGGTTGGCAAAGCCGGCTGGAAACGCTCGTAATTCCTACCCAAAACTCGTGGTGCTGCAAATGAAACGTCACCCTCCTTAGTGTTATGTATCGAAGTGAGTCTTGTACTCTTTCAAAACATCTGGTTGACAAAGCCGGATGGAAACGCTCGTAATTCCTACCCAAAACTCGTCTTGCTGCAAATGAAACGTCATCATCCTTAGTGTTATGTATCGAAGTGAGTCTTGTACTCTTTCAAAATATCCGGTTGGCAAAGCCGGCTGGAAACGCTCGTAATTCCTACCCAAAACTCGTGGTGCTGCAAAAGAAACGTCACCCTCCTTAGTGTTATGTATCGAAGTGAGTCTTGTACTCTTTCAAAACATCTGGTTGACAAAGCCTGCTGGAAACGCTCGCAATTCCTACCCAAAACTCGTGGTGCTGCAAATGAAACGTCACCCTCCTTAGTGTTATGTATCGAAGTGAGTCTTGTACTCTTTCAAAACATCTGGTTGACAAAGCCGGCTGGAAACGCTCGCAATTCCTACCCAAAACTCGTGGTGCTGCAAAAGAAACGTCACCCTCCTTAGTGTTATGTATCGAAGTGAGTCTTGTACTCTTTCAAAACATCCGGTTGGCAAAGCCGGCTGGAAACGCTCGTAATTCCTACCCAAAACTAGTGGTGCTGCAAATGAAACGTCACCCTCCTTAGTGTTATGTATCGAAGTGAGTCTTGTACTCTTTCAAAACATCTGGTTGACAAAGCCGGATGGAAACGCTCGTAATTCCTACCCAAAACTCGTCGTACTGCAAATGAAACCTCACCCTCCTTAGTGTTATGTATCGAAGTGAGTCTTGTACTCTTTCAAAACATCTGGTTGGCAAAGCCGGCTTGAAACGCTCGTAATTCCTACCCAAAACTCGTGGTGCTGCAAAAGAAACGTCACCCTCCTTAGTGTTATGTATCGAAGTGAGTCTTGTACTCTTTCAAAATATCCGGTTGGCAAAGCCGGCTGGAAACGCTCGTAATTCCTACCCAAAACTCGTGGTGCTGCAAATGAAACGTCACCCTCCTTAGTGTTATGTATCGAAGTGAGTCTTGTACTCTTTCAAAACATCTGGTTGGCAAAGCCGGCTGGAAACGCTCGTAATTCCTACCCAAAACTCGTGGTGCTGCAAAAGAAACGTCACCCTCCTTAGTGTTATGTATCGAAGTGAGTCTTGTACTCTTTCAAAACATCTGGTTGGCAAAGCCGGCTGGAAACGCTCGTAATTCCTACCCAAAACTCGTGGTGCTGCAAATGAAACGTCACCCTCCTTAGTGTTATGTATCGAAGTGAGTCTTGTACTCTTTCAAAATATCCGGTTGGCGAAGCCGGCTGGAAATGCTCGTAATTCCTACCCAAAACTCGTGGCGCTGCAAATGAAACGTCATCATCCTTAGTGTTATGTATCGAAGTGAGTCGTGTACTCTTTCAAAACATCTGGTTGGCAAAGCCGGCTGGAAACGCTCGTAATTCCTACCCAAAACTCGTGGTGCTGCAAAAGAAACGTCACCCTCCTTAGTGTTATGTATCGAAGTGAGTCTTGTACTCTTTCAATATATCCGGTTGGCAAAGCCGGCTGGAAACGCTCGTAATTCCTACCCAAAACTCGTGGCGCTGCAAATGAAACGTCATCATCCTTAGTGTTATGTATCGAAGTGAGTCTTGTACTCTTTCAAAACATCTGGTTGACAAAGCCGGCTGGAAACGCTCGTAATTCCTACCCAAAACTCGTGGCGCTGCAAATGAAACGTCATCATCCTTAGTGTTATGTATCGAAGTGAGTCTTGTACTCTTTCAAAACATCCGGTTGGCGAGGCCGGCTGGAAACGCTCGCAATTCCTACCCAAAACTCGTGGTGCTGCAAATGAAACGTCACCCTCCTTAGTGTTATGTATCGAAGTGAGTCTTGTACTCTTTCAAAACATCTGGTTGGCAAAGCCGGCTGGAAACGCTCGTAATTCCTACCCAAAACTCGTGGTGCTGCAAATGAAACGTCACCCTCCTTAGTGTTATGTATCGAAGTGAGTCTTGTACTCTTTCAAAACATCCGGTTGGCAAAGCCGGCTGGAAACGCTCGTAATTCCTACCCAAAACTCGTGGTGCTGCAAATGAAACGTCACCCTCCTTAGTGTTATGTATCGAAGTGAGTCTTGTACTCTTTCAAAACATCCGGTTGGCAAAGCCGGCTGGAAACGCTCGTAATTCCTACCCAAAACTCGTGGTGCTGCAAATGAAACGTCACCCTCCTTAGTGTTATGTATCGAAGTGAGTCTTGTACTCTTTCAAAACATCCGGTTGGCAAAGCCGGCTGGAAACGCTCGTAATTCCTACCCAAAGTTCGTGGTGCTGCAAAAGAAACGTCATCATCCTTAGTGTTATGTATCGAAGTGAGTCTTGTACTCTTTCAAAACATCCGGTTGGCAAAGCCGGCTGGAAACGCTCGTAATTCCTACCCAAAATTCGTGGTGCTGCAAAAGAAACGTCACCCTCCTTAGTGTTATGTATCGAAGTGAGTCTTGTACTCTTTCAAAACATCCGGTTGGCAAAGCCGGCTGGAAACGCTCGTAATTCCTACCCAAAATTCGTGGTGCTGCAAAAGAAACGTCACCCTCCTTAGTGTTATGTATCGAAGTGAGTCTTGTACTCTTTCAAAACATCCGGTTGGCAAAGCCGGCTGGAAACGCTCGTAATTCCTACCCAAAATTCGTGGTGCTGCAAAAGAAACGTCATCATCCTTAGTGTTATGTATCGAAGTGAGTCTTGTACTCTTTCAAAACATCCGGTTGGCAAAGCCGGCTGGAAACGCTCGTAATTCCTACCCAAAATTCGTGGTGCTGCAAAAGAAACGTCACCCTCCTTAGTGTTATGTATCGAAGTGAGTCTTGTACTCTTTCAAAACATCCGGTTGGCAAAGCCGGCTGGAAACGCTCGTAATTCCTACCCAAAACTCGTGGTGCTGCAAAAGAAACGTCACCCTCCTTAGTGTTATGTATCGAAGTGAGTCTTGTACTCTTTCAAAACATCCGGTTGGCAAAGCCGGCTGGAAACGCTCGTAATTCCTACCCAAAACTCGTGGTGCTGCAAATGAAACGTCACCCTCCTTAGTGTTATGTATCGAAGTGAGTCTTGTACTCTTTCAAAATATCCGGTTGGCGAAGCCGGCTGGAAATGCTCGTAATTCCTACCCAAAACTCGTGGCGCTGCAAATGAAACGTCATCATCCTTAGTGTTATGTATCGAAGTGAGTCGTGTACTCTTTCAAAACATCTGGTTGACAAAGCCGGCTGGAAACGCTCGTAATTCCTACCCAAAACTCGTGGCGCTGCAAATGAAACGTCATCATCCTTAGTGTTATGTATCGAAGTGAGTCTTGTACTCTTTCAAAACATCCGGTTGGCGAGGCCGGCTGGAAACGCTCGCAATTCCTACCCAAAACTCGTGGTGCTGCAAATGAAACGTCACCCTCCTTAGTGTTATGTATCGAAGTGAGTCTTGTACTCTTTCAAAACATCTGGTTGGCAAAGCCGGCTGGAAACGCTCGTAATTCCTACCCAAAACTCGTGGTGCTGCAAATGAAACGTCACCCTCCTTAGTGTTATGTATCGAAGTGAGTCTTGTACTCTTTCAAAACATCCGGTTGGCAAAGCCGGCTGGAAACGCTCGTAATTCCTACCCAAAACTCGTGGTGCTGCAAATGAAACGTCACCCTCCTTAGTGTTATGTATCGAAGTGAGTCTTGTACTCTTTCAAAACATCCGGTTGGCAAAGCCGGCTGGAAACGCTCGTAATTCCTACCCAAAACTCGTGGTGCTGCAAATGAAACGTCACCCTCCTTAGTGTTATGTATCGAAGTGAGTCTTGTACTCTTTCAAAACATCCGGTTGGCAAAGCCGGCTGGAAACGCTCGTAATTCCTACCCAAAGTTCGTGGTGCTGCAAAAGAAACGTCATCATCCTTAGTGTTATGTATCGAAGTGAGTCTTGTACTCTTTCAAAACATCCGGTTGGCAAAGCCGGCTGGAAACGCTCGTAATTCCTACCCAAAATTCGTGGTGCTGCAAAAGAAACGTCACCCTCCTTAGTGTTATGTATCGAAGTGAGTCTTGTACTCTTTCAAAACATCCGGTTGGCAAAGCCGGCTGGAAACGCTCGTAATTCCTACCCAAAATTCGTGGTGCTGCAAAAGAAACGTCACCCTCCTTAGTGTTATGTATCGAAGTGAGTCTTGTACTCTTTCAAAACATCCGGTTGGCAAAGCCGGCTGGAAACGCTCGTAATTCCTACCCAAAATTCGTGGTGCTGCAAAAGAAACGTCATCATCCTTAGTGTTATGTATCGAAGTGAGTCTTGTACTCTTTCAAAACATCCGGTTGGCAAAGCCGGCTGGAAACGCTCGTAATTCCTACCCAAAATTCGTGGTGCTGCAAAAGAAACGTCACCCTCCTTAGTGTTATGTATCGAAGTGAGTCTTGTACTCTTTCAAAACATCCGGTTGGCAAAGCCGGCTGGAAACGCTCGTAATTCCTACCCAAAACTCGTGGTGCTGCAAATGAAACGTCACCCTCCTTAGTGTTATGTATCGAAGTGAGTCTTGTACTCTTTCAAAACATCCGGTTGGCAAAGCCGGCTGGAAACGCTCGTAATTCCTACCCAAAGTTCGTGGTGCTGCAAAAGAAACGTCATCATCCTTAGTGTTATGTATCGAAGTGAGTCTTGTACTCTTTCAAAACATCCGGTTGGCAAAGCCGGCTGGAAACGCTCGTAATTCCTACCCAAAATTCGTGGTGCTGCAAAAGAAACGTCACCCTCCTTAGTGTTATGTATCGAAGTGAGTCTTGTACTCTTTCAAAACATCCGGTTGGCAAAGCCGGCTGGAAACGCTCGTAATTCCTACCCAAAACTCGTGGTGCTGCAAATGAAACGTCACCCTCCTTAGTGTTATGTATCGAAGTGAGTCTTGTACTCTTTCAAAACATCCGGTTGGCAAAGCCGGCTGGAAACGCTCGCAATTCCTACCCAAAACTCGTGGTGCTGCAAATGAAACGTCATCCTCCTTGATGTTATGTATCAAAGTGAGTCTTGTACTCTTTCAAAACATCCGGAAACAAAGCTGGCTGGAAACGCTCGCAATTCCTACTCAAAACTCGTCGTGCTGCAAATGAACCATTTATTTTTAGTCTGGTAACAGAAAAATCGAATATTTTCTCATCATCAAGGTAAAAGAATAGCCGATATATTAAACAGAAATTAAGCTTAGTAAATTCATCAACTATAACAGTTGATCTCAAACCTTTCAACCCTTGGCGTCATTGAGGTAAAAATATTTTCTGGTGCCGTCATGAATGTTCCCAATTATTTTGTTAATAATAAAGTTTTAAGTCAACTTTTATTAATTGTTTCATACCACTGTACTTGGAGATAATCTAAAACAGGTTTTAAACTATGAAAGTAACCAACAGACATATAGTTTAGGTGTGACCTAGGTCTTCTATAACAAGAATTTCACCTTGTGTCCTTGACAATCATCATAATGTATTCTTCATCAACAATTAGCAAAGTCACTGTTGAATATGTTTATTCATTGAATTCTCAGGAATGCTAAACTTATGGTTAACTTTTTCCGTGAATAATAGAATCGTTTACTTTTAATGTGTGCTCTCTATACGACAAACATTTTTGAAAAATATTATGAATTTGTTTTACAAACCGCATATATAATGATTATTTAAAACATGATTGTATTTAATAATATTTTAAATAACAAACCCAATAACCACAAAATAACTTTATTTAATCACTTTATGTACATTTCGGTTACCAGGTAACCATCTTCAGTAGTACTGAATAAAATTAATTTAATTTACAACGTAACATATATAGCAAAACATATTGAAGTTATAACCTTATTGTTCAGTACTTCTGAAGATGGTTACCTGGTAACCGAAATGTACATCACGTGATTAAATAAAGTTATATTGTAGTTATTGGGTTTGTTATTTAAAATATTATAACATAGGCCACAGTTGCTCAAGAAATGATTATGATTGTATTTGTTAACCGTGAAACTATTTAATATTTAAAATAATGAGGTTTTACCATAACTCGTATTTGCTTTTATGTAAAGCAATTTAATTTTTTTTGTACCGCATCATTTTTATACCTATACCTGGTTTTCTAAAGGAGTATGCTATAATTTGTCCAAACAGCCATGCGCCCTGAAGGATTAGAGCGACCCTCGCTCCACCACGCGCAGGCACACTCACACGCGCGGCCCGGCCCAACTGCCTCTAATGTTCTTCTATGAATCACCAACTAGTCCATGTACTACAAAATCAATTCTTTTTAACTGTTAACTTTACTTAATTTGTACTCTAATAACTGAATTCTAAATACTAATCATCGCAAAATGAGTCCAAACACAGTACAATTGCGACAACTCTAAGGGGTTTTATGGTCAGTAGGTTACAAAATTATAATTATGTTTTCTAATTTTTAAACCCACTAAAACCGTTCAGAGTTGTCACAATTGTACCGTGTTTGGACTCATTTTGCGAGGAATAATATTTAGAATTCAGTTATTAGAGTACAAATTAAGTAAAGTTACCAGTTTAAAAAATTGATTTTGTAGTACAAGGACTAGTTGGTGATTCATAGAAGAACCATTAGCGGCAGGTAGGCCGGGCCGCGCGTGTGAGTGTGCCTGCGCGTGGGGGAGCGAGGGTCGCTCTAATCCTTCAGGGCGCACGGCTGTTTGGACAAACTATAACTTCTTTATATATCTTTTCCATTACTTATTTCCATTTTCAAGTTGAACTACTAGTATATATACACAATAACAAACAGCAATATACAACTACTTGCCTGTAGTAGCACTTACTTTTTGTGTAAATGAGGACGGCCGTTTCGGTAGATAGTTCCTCCATTAACTCGAATCTTATCTTAATGGGACACATCCCCCGAAACGGCCGAGCTTATGTAAGTGTTACTATAAGCTAGTAATGAATGTGTATAAATATAGTTTTAACAATTTTATTGTATAAACTAACAATAAAATCCCTGAACATAACCGGTAACACGTCATAGTAACAAAAGAAAGGATGATATGAGCTACCTTAGAGTGATTGAGGACGAAGTAAGACAGAAAGATCTTTCGGAAAACCAGTAAGATTCTTGAACAAATAATAATCCGTTTGAATATCGAGTCTAAAGATCGATATTATGTATTCAATAGTTATCTGGAGTTGCTCAATAAACTTGAACAGTGAGTTGCTTGTTGTAGTGCACATTATACGTTTATATGTAGGTGTTAAATTAACAATGTAAGAAACCAAGACTGCAGTCATCTGCACTATCTTTAACGTGTCGATAAATAACTGGCCATGTTTTGTTTTGCTTATATACCAGTAACATAAGAAAACTGTTAATTAAGAAAAAATTATGATTATTTGCTTATTTCCAGTTTGCTTCTTTATTTTATTCTCTACATTCATTGAATCACACATACTATTTAATACTATCGAAAACCTACTTTTAAAACCGTCACCGCTTGACCCAACATCTCCAAGCAGAAGACACTGATGAAGATCCGCACATAGCGATCGGAAACGTTCTGTCTCAGTAAGTTTTAACAAATTTACTAAATTTAAAGTTAGGATAGTCATAAACTATTGTTTACGTGATTAAAACACAATTTATAAAACCACTGACATAAACAACAAAATAAAAACCAAGCATCACAAAACTCAACGTAATTGAAAGTTACAAATGCTAAACGTAATATTAGCTGCAAGTGCTAGCTCAGTCAGTCTATTAAAAACTTTCTTCTTACAATAAGAACATTTTCGACTGAACTCTACCATCATCAGTATTAGAATAGGCTTCCAGGGTGAGTTGGTTAGCTGAGAGACGCAGATAAGGATCTAAAGGCCTGTTTACTACGTGACCCAACGGTGTAAGTGGTTTATACTATGTTACATATAATAAACGTTTATCTCAATTCCTTGTATTAGGTCACAATCTCCTTATGTATATATATATATATATATATATATATATATATATATATATATATATATATATATATATAGAGAGAGAGAGAGAGAGAGAGAGAGAGAGAGAGAGGCTGAGGAACCTTTTATATATTATCTTCTTAAATTATTGACAATTAAGAAGGGATTTAACAAATAAATATAAATATTTGGGTATGCACGAACCACTGAGTTTTGGAGTAGGTTTAAAAACAAAAAACTTTTCAATAGAATCAGACACTGTAATAAGGTGTTGGGATGTAAGGATTACACAACTGCCTAAAGTAGCAGTTATTTTATTGGTCAGTGTCTATCTTCTTCCTTCAAGTGTTTTCTTTTGTGGCACAAAAATAAATATTCATTTTCAATAATTTATTCCAAAATCCTGTCTCCGTAAAGTCTGCGATTTTGCATAGAATTATCGATTAATTCTTTGGCAAAGATGTCAACAGCTTCCAAGCGCCCTACTCTTCTAGAAACGAAGCACAACGCCAGAAATGGCCACGTTAGGAATGGACATTGTCTTGAGGTTTTTGATATAAAAATTATATTAATTACTAATTATATATATTTATGCATATGTTAAAATAACTACTGGTTTTTGTAATTCCGTAAACGCTCTCTGAAAATGTGCTAATGGTGTCAAAGAATTAAAGAAATTATATAAACCTGTTTATTAAGAAAATATGTAGATTTAGGATTATATTTAATTGTATTTTTTGTTATATTTTATTTATATAATCTGGAATAGTTTGAAATTTGACCATTTCTTTGTTTCTTATTTCTTCCTTTCTTGCTTGTGAAACCTGTTTTACATAGTGGTTCTTTGTTGAACGATTCTCAATGGCACATGGTTAAGACAAGAAAAAGGTTTGCACTTAATTACTTAAGGTTATAAAACAATTATGCGTTTTCCTTATATAAAGGGTTTGTGTGTGTGTGTGTGTGTGTGTGTGTGTGTGTGTGTGTGTGTGTGTGTGTGTGTGTGTGTGTGTGTGTGTGTGTGTGTGTGTGTGTGTGTGTGTGTGTGTGTGTGTGTGTGTGTGTGTGTGTGTGTGTGTGTGTGTGTAGGTGTGTGTGTGTGTGTAGGTGTGTGTGTGTGTGTGTGCGTGCGTGTGTGTGTGTGTGTGTGTGTGTGTTTGTGTGTGTGTGTGTGTGTGTGTGTGTGTTTGTGTGTGTGTGTGTGAGGGTGGGTTTGTGTGTTTATGTGTGAGTGAATATTGGGATGAGTATATGTATGTGAGTATATGTTTATATTGCGCAGTTACGTTTAAAACTCGTAACACAATAGTAAGCTACTACAAGCACATCTGGAAAAGTAATAATTCTATTCATTTTTGGTATGTCTGATTACACTACGTTCTGAGAAACTGCAACTGGCTACTGGAGTTCTTTCTGTAGATCTGAAAACCAAGAGAAATCAAATTATATAAAACAACTTCCACATATGTGTAGTCCCCTGGAAATATTTTCAGTGATATACATATGTCAACTTTTACCAGTAGTTCGTCGATTACACTGTTCTTACACATACAGGACACTATGGGGTGTTATATAACTTCTCAAATGGTGCTCTAACAGTGCTAAAGCCCTGTTCTATAAGCCAACATGCCAGTTACAAAAGCAAGTTTTGACTTAGTTTTTAAATGAAAGTTATGTTTCGAAACAATTCTAACTAACCACAATTCTTTCTCAGAGCACAAATATGGATTGTGGTGCTGTAAAACAGTTCACTAAAGTTTTCTTTAGGATAACGCCCCTCGCCATGCCAGCAATGTTCTAAGTAACAATTTGGCACTGAATTCATATTTTTTAATCGTACCATAGTTAAAATTATCCTTTATTTATCTGAAAGTATCATGTACAAGCCTTTCTATGATCCAAATAAACAAAAGTTCATAAAAAAGCGACGCTGTAAAAATAATCCATAAATCTGGATCCCTCAGGTCAGGGACTTTATATCCTTATTTTAGTTGCGCCCACGACTCACTATGACTTCCTTCCCAGTACTTTATTTTGCTGGTTATAAGGTTACTATACATATAAAGAAATGCAGTAAAACAATATCATAAGTAAAATAAATATAAGAAAATACTTGTCATACAAACTAGTAGGACCCTTTAGTCAAGCTAAGGACCCTGGGTTGATGGTCAAAATGAGGAAATCCATGTCGTTTTCTTATGATGATCAATAAAAGTAATTCTAGTTCAAGTGAAGAATATCCTGAAACCAATCAAAGAAAATAATGATCATTGAAGGTAACGCCATCTTTGATGAACGATAAAGCTGGTGCCCAGTAAATGTATTGGAAGTCATAGAGTGAATTTTGTACCCACATAGTACTTCAATGGCGGCATGAAAGTCGATATGCCTGAAAGTATTGGCTTAAAGGGTTCATAACGAGTTTTCAAGAATGGCACAAATTAAGGCAGATATAATGATATAAGCCTATAAATATAACATTTACTTCGATTCCACACTTCCGAAAGTCGGATCGCCAATTTTGAAGTGAGATTTTTGTATATCAAATATATATATATATATTAAATATGGTGATATGTTTTCTTGTAATATAATTAATAAATTTAAAATATTTCAAAAACAAGAATACTTTTAATGAATATATTTATTCAAAGCTTTTCGCCGATAAAATAGTACCAGCATCTTCAGGAAAATATTTATCTAATAAAATATTTTTATATCATCATTAGATGATTTAATTTTGTAAAAATATTTTATTAGATAATTATTTTCCTGAAGATGTTGGTACTATTTTACCGGCGAAAAGCTTTGAATAAATATATTCATTAAAAGTATTCTGGTTTTTGAATTATTTTTAATTTATTAATTATATATATATATATATATATATATATATATATATATATATATATATATACACACACAATACAAGATAATATTCAATACAATACAATATCACACACACACACACACACACACACACACACACACACACACACATATATATATATATATATATATATATATATATATATTTAAAAATGGTGATATGTTTTCTTGCAATATACTCGTAGTTGATAAATTAAAAATCTTTTAAAGCAAAAGTAGTTTTAATACTATATTATTCAAAGCTTTTCGCCGACAATATACACACAAATATAAAAGTTACTGATGAATTCGAATACAAAAATAAACTAAGTTATTGAGATATTACAATTACTAGAAACAATTAAAAATTTGAATATAATACATTTATAGATAACTAACTCAGACAAATCAAATAATACCAAATTATTAAAATCATCCTTATAACCAAAAATTGGCAGCGCTGAATAATTTATTGTATAGAATGTATAAAATACCAATGTACATAAATGTTCAAATAAAAGACAAAAACATAATGTATCAAATTGATTAGAACATTGAGATAAAAGAAAAACTATAGATAAATTAAATAATAACATAATGAGGAAACAGAAAATGAACAATAGCTTTGCAAATAATACAAGAGAAAACATTTGGACAAGTTTTACATTTACAGGATCGAAATAAACAAAATTATAAGACTATTTAAAGAAACAAATTACTTACAAAACTGTTAATAAATTTAAAAATATAATAAACAATAACAATAATCAATATAATAAGCACGAAAGAAATGGTGTATATGATATAAAATGTCAGTATTGTAATCAATTATAAGTAGGACAAACAAAAAATAAATTAAAAGAAAGATACAAAAGACATTTAAACATTTATATTAAACTAAACATATAAAAATCAAATTTAGCTACTAATTATATCAATAATGGACACAGATTTCTTGAAATAGGAAATATAAATTTAATAAAAGAATTAAACAAAGGGTTAAAATGAATATGTGAAACATTAGAAATTTATAATCATAAAATTAAAGACAAATTAATTAATGGAGCGATTCAAGTGAGATCAAAACACCAAACTATTTGCAAGGTCATTGATGTTATGGGAAAATTTACATAAAGTGCAATACCTATAAACATATGGTTGTTTGTAGTACATATGATTTAATTTTTTGTTAATATTTTGTTATATAATTCTTTTTCCTGAGGATTCTGATACTTGTTTTATCGGCGAAATAATTATATATATATATATATATATATATATATATATATATATATATATATATTATGGCTTAACGTTTGTTATAATTAAATTTATATTTTAATGTTATAGAGAGAGAGAGAGAGAGAGAGAGAGAGAGAGAGAGAGAGAGAGAGAGAGGGAGAGAGGAGAGGAGAAAAATTATTTGTATTTGAAATAATAATTATTGGCACTTTTAAAAAAATAAATTCAAAATTTAATTAAAATTAAATATATTAAAATTAATTTAGGATGCATTAATTTTAATAAAAAAAGTAATTATCTTGTTTTTAGTAAACTAATAAAGTTCCTTATATCGAAACCACAAAATGATAATTTTAAATTCTTGTCTCACCTGACATGTGTAAGGTCGTACTGTATAGTATTACATATACAGATATATTTATTCAAACTATTATTTCAAATCTGTAAGGTTTTACTTTTGTAAAGAAGTCTCAGATACGGACGGAATAATACTGAATTTAAATCTAACCTAAGCAAATTTGACCCAAAAGCCATCGTAATTAATAATTTGCAAATCGAGCCACAGCCTTGACGCCATAATTAAGAGACCAAGGATTGCGAACTTTTGAGTAAGTCAAGGTTTTTCTATAGCAAATGCCAAAATTCATTGGTTTTGTATGAAATTTATAACTTTTCTTTCTTCACCAATAAATCTCGCTGACAAGCTCATCAGATTAACAAATCAGTTTTGTTATACATATTGCTTCATTAGCGATGATTTTTGTAACATCTGTAAATAACTGGACACATATTTTTTCAGTCAATGAAAAAAGCGAAATAAACTTAATGACTTTTAAAACACAGTATAAATATTTTGGTTATGTGAATCTAAAATTCCTATGGTTAAAAATAGCATTTAAATTTTATCATTAAAGTACCACTTATTTATAAAATGTCCATCGAGTACCTAAATACAAGGTTTCATACTGCTCCATTTAAAACAAATTTATCAGTTTGTGATACCTTCAACGAATATTGAATAAAGTCTTTCTTTTCATAAATTGACTAATATTTAAAAAAATACGCACAAAGGACGTGGCGAACTATGGTCATCTGTTCATAGATTAAAAGTAGGGAATTATTATTTCAAAGAAGAATATGATAGCCTACCACGAGTATAGCAGACCGAAAAGCTGGCTAGAGTACTCTGAAACACTCACATCCCACAACTTGGTAACTGGTTTTGCCTTTGCCGGGCATTCTGTTGAGGCAATTTTTATTCTATGGGGGAGATTGAAGGATTGGAAAGAAGGTGAATATCTTTGGTTTTAATATACAAGATATTTTTGAGGTGGGATACAAGATATGTGTTGTAAGAGGTGGGATTTGGTCGACCGATGTATTTAATATGAATAGTACTAACCCAGCCATGGCAAGGCGAAGAGTGTAACTTAAATTTATAAGCCAAGTGATTTTAGAATAGTGATTTATAATAGCCAGTGATTTTTTAAACTTTGAAGACTTAGGAATTGGCAATCTAACCCTTGAAAATTAATTTTAAACTATCAAAATTAAGCAGTAATATTAAGCAATCTAGGTATGGTAAGACGTGGTAAGAATAATATTACCCCATACACCAAACAGTGTCCTTGTTTAAGGGATGATATTCCGTATACATATTTCCCTTTTTGATTTTTCCTTCTCAGATAAAATTACTTAAATTTTTGTAGGTATGTGTGGAGATACTGGGAATTTTAATATTTTGTACACAATAGCATATAGTAGACAATTACTATGTAGCTCTTCTTTCTTTCCATAAATGAGAACGACTGTTTCGGTTTATATGCTAACTCTAACACATTGAGTGCGGTGAGCGTGAATAACCGCATTTGCCCTACTGGCGCCCGTGGTGATAGGCGTTCATGTACGCCCCACTTCCACTCTCAATTCATTGGTTCAGTGTGAGGTTAGCTGGTGCTGGAAAACATTGTGTCGCTTATCGGTTATTGTGCCAGACTTTGTGAACATTTCGGTGCGTTTCGTTTTTTGTTCCCCCGTCGCTGTCGGATTGGGGACTGTGTTATCGTATTACTGTTACTTGAAGTGTGTTATTGTTGTTTTTAATATATTTTGTACAATGAATATGGATAATGAGGTTGAATTGGAGAATGTCTACTCTGACAATGAAAATGGCTCCGACATTGGAGGATAGCTCTGACAGCTCCGACGATGAAGACGAGGTGTCTCCAACGTGATGGCCGACACTTGGCGCTAATGATCTGATATACGTACCTTTCACAGGAGATTCTGGACTTAGAGCGCCAATTCCCGGTAACAATACTCCAACTGATTGGTTTAATTTATTGATAGACGATATTTACTTAGAGACAATTGTTGCTGAGACAAACAGATATGCCTTGGAATTTTTTGTGGTCCAAAAAATACTGCCAAAACACGATTCACAAATGGGAAAGACGTGACTTTGGACGAAATTGGAATTTTGTTACTATTGCTTCACACCAAAAAAAAAACTGAGTCTGTATGATTTCCGTTTCAAAGTCATTGAAATTCCCCCCCCCCCCAACAGGCTCCCATTATGGTGACTTCTATTCAAAACAACGTACACAGGATCTTTAAGAATAACAAAAGGAAAGCAAATGGACGCCGAGTTAAAAGAAAATGCCGAGTTTGTGCAAAAGAAAGCAATCCTGGAACCAGGAATGTGAACTGCGATGTTTCGACAAGTTTTACGAGGACATGGATAACTAAAGCTGAGTAATAAAATGGACGGGTGGGGTTGTATATAGTATTTATTTTGGTATTTTTTAGAAATTATTATAAACACTGTGTTAGAACTATTTAGATATGAATTACTTATTGACATTGTGTGTAAACTTATTTATATCGTTGAAAAATATTGTAAATGGCGGCAGGAAAGGTTGTAGGTACTTCAATTTGTTTTTGGTACTTTTTTTATAACTATAACTAAGTGTTGTGGCTGGAAAAACGTTTGTCGGTATCCAGTAACAATTGGAAGAGAAACCCAACAGTTGACAGCTATCAACCGAGATACGAGAACCGGCATCACCGGCGAAGTACGTACATGAACGTACCGGAAATGACGTCACCAAAACTGACGAAAACAAATGCTTAGCCAACTTCAGAAAACATATTGGGTCCATTAACAACTTTTTTCAATCAATAATGTTTTCACTAATTTTGATGCACAACTATTAAGCATGAAATGGGAATAGGGAAACGTTTATATATATATATAATAGGTTAAAATTATATAAGTAGGAAATATGTAAGAAGTATAATTAAGATACCTAATTGTCAAGTAGGTCTTCCTTTGAATTAGGCATCTCTAAGTTATGATTAAGTATAGAGGTGGCATTTTAAAAATGGTATTCAATTTTCATGATGTTCAACAAGGGTATGTCAACGAAATACTATCCAATACCGCTTCTGCTCGAATGGGTCACAACCCTTTTGTGGTTTCACCAACGCCACTTTACACTGAATCTAGTATTTGAGCTGAATAAAAGTATGAGAAAAAATTACCATCGTAATGACAACGCAGGTGCTGAATCTGAAATTAATAGGGTATTATATTAAACTCTATTAAAAGCGAACACATTCCTATATTTGAACATGGACTTCAAATAGGAAAGAGTTGCAGTGCTTAGGAAGTTAAAGAAGGAGAATTTAAAAAAAGCTACAACAAGCGGGAAGTAGTGAAGGTTCATTGACCCAATAAGTTATCATAAGGTGCAAAGGATGTATGTGGTCGTGTTTTCAGGAAACCGTTCCTCAGGAAAATATTTGGAATATTAAACAAAATTTATTGCATTTTTGTTTCAATTTACGGCCTGTTGCTCATATGTCTGTAAACGTAGTGCGGGGAGTAGGCCTATATTTAATTCGACTGAACTGATTAGACCACTATTAACCTCTTCTTAATCTTAATCGCTAACCAGCACTATTCAATAACAAGACGTACGACCTACTTACGAGAGAGAGAGAGAGAGAGAGAGAGAGAGAGAGAGAGAGAGAGAGAGAGGGAGGGAGGAAATAGAGTAAGACTGGGTCAGAAAGAGAGAGGGAAAGATAATGAAGGAAATAGATAAATAAAGAGAGAGAAGAAAGTGAGAGAGAGAGAGAAGAAATAGAGTTAGACAGGGAGAGAAATAAAGGAGGAAAAGAAGAGAGAGAAAATAACGAAAGAAAATGAAAAATAAATAGTGAGAGAGAGAGAGAAAGAGAAGGAAGAAACATAAGTAGACCGGGAGAGAAAAAAGGAGGGAAAGAAGATAGAGAAAGATTGAAGTAAAATCAAGAAAAAAAAATTTAAAAAGAAAACAAAAAATAAACATAGAGAGGGATACGATTTGATTAAAGACTCTCGAGCACAGTTACAGTTGTATGGCAGAAGAGGAGAGTTTGAGATTCTGGCCTAACACAATCACTTCTGACAGTAATAAAAGTTTACTGTCGCTTAGCATCATCCTAGATTCATTATTCGCGGGCTGTGATGGTATTATTGCGTACACAAAGGGCGCTATTCAACGCAGTGAATGAGTTTTAAGGTGACCATTAAATATTTGTCAGCAATGAGAGTGACGCTCCGGTCTTTTCAGCACTCCCAACGCCCAAAGGTTGTGACCAGGAAAATGCCTAAGAGAAGATGCTAGTATAGCGGCACTTGTGGTTGTAAGGTTCTATTTCTTTTTTCCTATGAATTTTATTTTTCTATCAACGCAAGATTGACCTGTGTTCCTTTGAACTTGCTTCCACTTGTGAACACTTCTTATACGCTTTTCCTTGCCTAAAGATCTGGAAGAATGACACTGACAGGAAGTTCTTGTATTTCTCCAAACTCTTCTTCACCAATCTCTAAAAATTAAACTTACTTTTTAGTTCTATGTCAGTCAAAACACCACACTTTGTTTCAAAGCCACTAAATTGATAAAATAAATTTACTTAATTTTATTATTAGATTGGGTGATTATATGTGTCTAACTACCTGACAATGTTCCGTTGTTAGAAGTACAGGGACCCAAGTGGCACAAGACCCCTAGCCTCCAAGGAATAAACTACATTTTCTAGTTGGGGTAGGGGCTCACGCTAGGTAAAGAAATGAACATAGATTCCTAAATATATTATATACATATAATAGACTCCTTGTACCACTTGATAGATTATTATTTTATTTACTATATTCCGCACTGAACTCATTGTTTGTAAAAAAATGTCACTTAGACCCACTGTGTTCAAGGGTCTACATTTGTTGTAAATGTTTTTTTTTATTAACTTGGGAGCGGGTTTTAAACTGCCCGAAGCACTGCTACCTTAAGGTATATGGTACTTACCTCCCTGATCTAGTCAAATAGCCCCTTCCCTCTTACCAGGTTTAGGAGTTTCCTGACTAGTGTTTTACCTTCAGCATCCACCAGAGCTGTTCCATCACCAAAGAGGTTGAAGCGCCTCTCGGCAAGTGCTTCACATCAGTAAATAATGTGTGTGGCAGTCTCCAGTTCCTGCCCTCATAATCTGCACACTGGTTCATCTTTGTAGATACCCATTTTATGCAGATGTTTCCTTAGTCCACCGTGTCCCGTGAGTAGACCTGTTGCTATCCTCAATTCCTGCCTAGACAGGCAGGCCTATGAAACTCTTCTGCAGCCCCAAGGAAGGTTTCCTAAGGGTAAGCTTACTGTGTCTCATCCCTTCAGCCCTGATCCAGTGCTCACAGTGTCTTTCAGCCATCCACCTTCGCACTGCCATCTTGACCATGGATTTGGAAATACCTACCGCAGGCTCCGGTCCAATCAGGGGAGTCGAAGACCCCTCTCTGGCCATCGCATCTGCGGCTTCATTCCCAAGTATTCCCCTATGCCCTGGCACCCAACCTATCTTGATCTGATTGTACCAGGGCTTGTAAGTTATTTAGGCACTCCCTTACTATGGCCGAGGTGACCACATGTCCGTTTAGTGCCTTAATTACTGCCTGACTGTCGGAGAAAATAGCAATCCGGGTCCCGTGTGTTCCCCTTCTCGCTATCTCTCCCAGACAGGCATTTATAGCATATATTTCGGCCTGAAAGACAAGAGGTATGCCTCCCCAAGGAAAAAACTATTTTTACTCTTGGGTTTTTACAATACACCCTCGCTTCAGTGCCGAAGTCCATCTTGGAGCCATTTGTGTACCTGATCTGAGCTCCCGATGTTAATGTCCCTGACCATTCCATCACAGTTTGGTGGACTTGGTCAGGTGCAAACGTTCGAGTAATGTGGTCGCTGCCCATTTCCAAGACGGGTTCTTTGACCACGCACTCGATACTCATATGTCCCGAAACATCTGGGAGGTTAGCCCAGTTGTTCGAGTTGCGCAATCTCCATGCCGCCAGCCTCGCCTCTCCCCTAAGGACAAGCTCAAGGGGGGGGGGGGGTAAGCATTACTTCCATTGCTGAACCAGGTGTAGTTGACATCGCTCCCAGTGTGCACAGACAAGCCAATATCTGGATAGAGCTCAGTTGAGCTCTTGTCTGTGCCTGGTTGGCCTTTGTCCACCACACCAGAGCACCATAGGTAATCATAGGTCTTATCACCCTCAGATACATCCAGTGCATCATTGATGGCTTCAGTCCCCATTTCTTACCCACCATTCTTCTCACTGTCATCAGTGCCCTTTTGGCCCGGTTAACTGTCCTCTCAAGTTGTGGGTTCCAGGTGAGTTTCCTGTCCAGAGTAACTCCCAGGTACTTCACCTCCCCCACAAACTCAAGGTATTCACCAAACAAGCGAGGCATCCTGGTCGTCAGATCTTTTCGCGAAGAATTAACTGGTGAAGTTAATAAGAGCAGTCTTTTTCGGATTTACCCTAAGGTTCTCCTTATTACACCACTCTTCAACCAGTCGTAAAAGATTTCTGATTACCTCAAGTTCTTTATCACGGAATCTGCCCAGGATCAGAACAACTATGTCGTCCGCATATCCTAGACAGAAGTACCCCTGTTCATTCAGGAGTTCAATAAGGTTGTCAACCATTAGGCACCACAACAGAGGAGAGGGAACCTCCCCCCCCCCCTTGTGCACAGCCCAGACTTGTCTCCGCCCTTCTGACCTCCCCTGCCACCTCTACAGAAATGCTTCTGTTTGTTAACATGGAACTTATCCAACCACAAGTGGTCGCATCCACTCCATGACGTCTTGCACCATTTACCATCGTTTCAACTGAGGGGTTATTGAAAGCCCCTTCAATGTCGAGGAAGGCACCTATGGCACAACCTTTCTGAGCGATCATTTGCTCAATCCTACCAACCACTTGATGGAGAGCTCCCTAGCAGGATTTCCCCGGTTGATAAGCATACTGGTTCCAATGCAGTGGTTTTATGGCCAAAGCACCCCCCCCCCCCAATATGCCTATCAACCACTTTTACAAGTCCCTTAAGAACAAAGGACATGAGTGTAATAGGTCTGTATCCTTTCCCTTCCCGATTGGTTACCGGTGGTCTTAGGTATAAAGACCACCTTACTAGATTTCCAGGCTGCCGGCACATGCCCTAGAGCAATGCTTAGCCTGTATAATTTAGTAAGTACCAGCAACAGCATATCCATTCCCTGTTGTAGCAGCACAGGATAGATCCCATCTGGACCTGGAGATTTGTAGGGTTTAAATGTGCCAATAGCCCATCTTACCCTTTGTGGAGTTACTATCCTCCTTGCCACTTCCCAGTCCTCCCTCTTACCACGTCTTGTGGAGAGTTTGGCAACTGGTTCAGTGTCTGCTCCCCCAAGTTTTCTCAGAGTACTGGAAGGGAAATGTGTTCTGAATAATTCTTCCACAGTTTCCCCTGCCGTTTTTGTTATATTTTCCAGTGGAGTTTTTAGCATCCCCACCGGGTTAACTGGGTCCTTAGAGAGCACTTTATGCAGTCGTGCCCCTTCCCGAGTTTTGTCAATCTCTTGACAAAACTCCTTCCAGGAGTTCCTGCGTGCTTCTCTAATTGCCCTGTTGTATTCGGTTAGTGTTTTCCTATACTGGTTCCACTCCCCGTTCTTTTTTGCTCTATTAAAGAGTCTCCTGGTGGTCTTCCGAAGTTTGGCTAGCTTCTTGTTCCACCATGACGGATCCCCTACTTTTCTCCCCTCACTGAGAGGGCAGTTATCAGTAAAGGATTCTACTATAGCCTCGCCAACCAATGTGGCAGAGTCTTCTAGCTCTCTCCTTCCACCATACTCCAATCCAGCCTCCTCAATCCGAACACCCAGGTCCCTCCTGTAGGAGTCCCAGTCTGTTCTTCTTGGATCCCTGGTTGGCCGAAGCATGGCTGGATTTAGGGAGATATCATACCTAATATGTCAGTGGTCAGAAGAAGATGGTTCATCCGACACATGCCAATTTAGTACATACCTAGCCATCTGGTTCGATGCCACCGTAATGTCCAGGACCTCCTGTCTGGCCCTAGTGACAAACGTCGGCTCTTCCCCCTGATTTAAGACTAGTAAATTCTTAAAGCTAAGATAAGCTAAAAGTTCCTCACCTCTAGTGTTGGTACCTGTACTTCCCCACGAAGTGTGATGGGAGTTAGCATCCATCCCCACCAGTAGCTCCTCATTCACAGCCCCGCAGTGCTCGACCAGCCTCCTCAGCTCTTGTGTTGGTAGAGCCCCCGCGTAGTCAAAGGGAAGATATGCCGTGGCCAGGTTCAGCCTCTTCTTCCTCCCCTCCGCCCGCAGCTCCACCATCACTGCTATCAAGTCCCTGCAGCAGAAGTCCGTTAGTACAAAAGCACTCAACCCCCTCCTAACCAGGATACACGTCCTGGGAACACCGGAGTCCTTATCATACAACAACATACCTCCAGATGTCGCCAGCCCGCATATTCGTCATCCAGAAATCCATGGCTCCTGGATGAGAACCAAGTCTACCTATCCCCTGTCCAGCATCCTACACACGACAGCACTAGCCGCCCTGCTATGCTGTAGGTTCACTTGGAGGATCTTGATCATCGTTCTGCTTACTTCGCAGTTGCCTGGGTCCGCAGAGCAACCCCAGGACTAGAGAGCACCTTGAACGTGGCCTGTCTCAGCCCTACGTTCACCCTCAGGTTGTTGTTCCCTGAGGCAGTGCCCTGAGGAAGCCCTCTCCTATATACAGGATCAGGGTAAGACCTGCATCCTCCTAACAATCACCTTCCAAGTATCCTGAACTATCCCAGGGTTCTAGGTTTTGACCACCTTCAGGATCTCTCCCGGCTCCTAGTCATTGTAGGTTTTGGGCCCCCACATTGAAACCTTTGCAATGTAAAAGATCTCCTTGGGTGGCCCTGCCCTCAAATTTACCCCCTCACTCAGGGTAAAGCTTGGCAGGACCCGAAGGACCCACTCCAGGCTCTCCCGTGAGGAGCATACGACATTTAGAGCCCCCCTAAGTATGCGGTCCTGAACCCTCTATCCCCACTCTCCGTCTCAGCGGACAGCAGTTCTGAGAAGAACAGCTCCTCCAGCTCCAACGCCATCTCTTCCGAGAGTTGTCTCTTTGGGTAACTAACTGGGACAATGGCTAGCTTTTGCCGAAGGGTATCGCCGTATGTGCCCGAAGACATTGCAGCATCCCCCCTTGTCCCAGCTTCACTTTCGTCTTTCAACCCTCCACTGGAGAGGGATTGGACGTCGCACTCTTAGGCCTTTTGGACGTGCTGGGGTTTGGTGCTCTTAGTTGATTGCTTCCCTTTTGCACCTCCCTCCTCACAACATCCAAGCCCTGGACTTTGACAAGCTCGGCTCGGTTTTGGCCTCCCCTTCGTTTTGTCAGGATTATTGGCCCTCCCGCTGCTCTCGCCTGTTCTCTTCGGAGACGCCTTTTGGCCGCTCCACTCATACGTTTTCTCCGTAAAGACCGCGTTCTCAACTCTACAGCCATTTCACCGGATTCTGCAGTCGGCAGCTTGGTAGCCGCCCCCGCACCCCCAGTGGTGGTTGCCGTTGACACATCTACTACAGACTCACTGTTTGCCGTCTCATTGGCTCCCGCTGTCTGTGCAGTCTCAAAATCAATTCTCTTACTTATTTGGTCCATTAACGTCCCACGAGTATGGGGGAAATAACGGTCGACCAGAGCAGAGCCCCCACTGCCCTGGCAAGACAACATACAATGAGGTTTTGTCTGGTTCCTCAAGGGGATCGTGTGCGACTGCATTTTAAACCCTGCAGCTATTCATCCTTCGGCACGATGCCTTCCACCTTGGATTGGGTATTCAGTCACTGACCTTGAAGCACACCCCAAGTTCAGGACATTATTAACTGTTGCTCATGGAGCGAACAGCCTGCTTTACTCTCTTTTTTACAACTGTGTCGTTAGGGTAGTTTCCCGCCCATACTTCACTGCCGCATTGCCCTTGGTTCACCTGGGAGGTGAGAGTAGCATTGTGAGGACTTAATTCCCAACTACCCCAGTCTCCCCAGTCAGAGCAGTTATTTCTACCACACCCAACCGGTTGACTGACGAGGAGGGATAATTCCTCACCTTTGAACCATTGCCTTGGTCCAGGCCTGCTCATTCAGAAACCTTCCGGAATCCTTATTCACAGGTAACCTACATAACTGTAGGCCGTCCCACTATCCGCCACCTGTGGACCCGCCCGGTTGCTCAGGCCAGCTAGCCGGGTTTGTAAATGTTACTTCAACTTCAGACATTCTTTTTTATAATTTATCGCTTTAAATGTTGCAGAATCAGAATTTATTGTATTAAGAAGAACTGTGTGCTACAACAACGAGAGTAAGTCTTCTTGAAAATACAGTACGTCAAATTATTTTAAAATAATTACTTACTAATATTTGATTCCATTTCCTGACGATGTTTCATCAACCTTAAACATTCTTATCTTATTTATTGATCTAAAAGTTATAAAATCAGAAGACATATTTTCATCATACGAATGAATTTATAAAGGCAGTGACGAGGGTAGGTCTTCTTTAGAATACAGTAAGCCCTTTTATTCTTAAATACCTAGTTATTAGTTTTACTGGGCTTTACTAGTAAAACTATTCTTTGATTAGTTTTACTGTAAATGTTTCTTCAAATTTGGGCATTCTTTTCTAATTTATTGATTTAAATGTGATAGAAACTGAAGTAATAATGATACACGAGAGAATTAGATACACGCAAGACAATGGTAAGTCTTATTGAAAATACTGTAAGCCCTTGTACTAAATACTTAATTACTAATCCTTGATTAGATTTGCTGTAGATGATTCTTCAACTTTAAACATTTTCTAATTTATTGATTTAAATGTTATAGAATCACAAAACACGACATTTTACCGCAGACGAATTAATACACACAGGGATGAGGGTAAGTTTTATTGAAAACACAGTGATCTCATTTATTCGTAAATTATATTTAATTAATACATCACTAAATGAATACTTTGGAGCTTACTTGCTGACTCGTTTCTTAAATATCAAGTATTCTTACATATTTAATTAATAAGCTTTGATTAGATTTGCTGTAAATGTTTCTTCAATATTTGACATTCTTATCTAATTTGTTGATTTAAATGTTATGGAATCAGAAGACACAAAGACAGACCTCACCGACACCAGCAGTGAGAACGGTAAGCCTTTTTTTAAAATACAGTAATCCCTTTTATTCTTAAATTATTACTTACTAAAAACTTGTTAAATTTGCTGTAGTAGTCTCTTCAACTTTGAATAATCTTTTCTTATTTATTGATTTAAAAGTTATACAATTAGAAGACATATTCTATCACACAAAAGGACTTATAAAGGCAGCGACGAGTGTAGACCTTTTTCGAAACACAGTAAATCTCTTTTTTCTTAAATATCTAACTATTAAACTCTGATTCGATTTACTTTAAATGTTTTTTCAACATTTGACATTCTTATCTAATTTATTGATTTAAGGCCTAAATGTAATAGAATCAGAAGACATGTATCACACCGACCCTGACACTAAAAACAACAATGACCACGGTAAGTCTTTTTAAAAATACAGTAAGCCCTTTTATTCTTAAATAATTACTTACTAATATTTGATTCCATTTGCTGTCGATGTTTCTTCAACTTTAAACATTCTTTTATAATTTATTGATCCAAAAGTTATAAAATCAGAAGACATATTCGCATCACACAAAAGAATTTATAAAGACAGCGACGAGGGTAGGTCTTTTTAATATACAGTAAGCCCTTTTATTCCTAAATAAATTATTATACTTGATTACATTTGCTGTAAATGTTTCTGAAACTTTAGTCATTCTTTTCTAATTTATTGATTTAAATATTACAGATTTAGACTACACTAACACAGGCACCGACACTGGTAAGTCAAGGCCGTTTATTCTTAAAAAGCTAATTATTGACTTTTTATCAAATTATTGAAAATTTTTTTCGACTTTATTCATCCTTTTCTAATTTATTGATTTAAATGTTACAGAATCAGACATTGGTCTCACAACACGAAGAAGAAGAAGGCGTAAACACCACTACGAAGGTAAGTGTTTATTTTTTAATACAGTAAGTCATTGCGTTATTAAATGCTTTATTATTAACCTTTTATTAGATTTACTGTAAATGTTTCTTTAACATTGGACAATCTTTTCTAATTTATTGATTTAATGTTATAGAATCAGACAACACGGATGATATAGAATCACATTCAACATACACGGACAGCGACGGGGGTAAGTCTTTTTAAAAATTAAGAAGGTCATTTATTATTAAATACTTAATGACACATTTTCAAACTTTGTTTTATTTCTTGAAGAAATAAAACAATTTTTGAAGTTTGTGTCGTTAAGTAGACCTATTTAATGATAAATGACCTTACTTTATTTTTAAAAAGACTTACTCCGGTCGCTGTCCGTGTATGTTGAGTTTGATTCTATATCATCCGTGTTGTCTGATACTATAACATTAAATCAATAAATTAGAAAATAATGTCCATAGTTGAAGAAACATTTACAGTAAATCTAATAAAAGGATAATAATAAAGCATTTAATAACGCAATGACTTACTATATTAAAAAATAAACACTTACCTTCGTAGTGGTGTTTACGCGTTCTTCTTCTTCGTGTTGTAAGTCCTATGTCTGATTCTATAACATTTAAATCAATAAATTAGAAAAGGATGAATAAAGTTGAAAAAAATTTTTCAATAATCTGATAAAAGGTCAATAATTAGGTATTTAAGAATAAACGGCCTTGACTTACCAGTGTCGGTGCCTGTGTTAGTGTAGTCTATATCTGTAACATTTAAATCAATAAATTAGAAAAGAATTACCAAAGTTGCAGAAACATTTACAGCAAATCTAATCAAGTATAATAAATTATTTAGGAATAATAGGGCTTACTGTATATTAAAAAGACCTACCCTCGTCGCTGTCTTTGTAAGTTCTTTTGTGTGATGCGAATATGTCTTCTGATTTTATAACTTTTAGATCAATAAATTAGAAAAGAATGTCTAAAGTTGATGAAACATCGACAGCAAATTAATCAAATATTAGTAAGTAATTATTTAAGAATAAAAGGGCTTACTGTATTTTTAAAAAGACTTACCGTGGTCAATGTTGTTGCTAGTGTCGGTGTCGGTGTGATACATGTCTTCTGATTCTATAACATTTAGGCCTTAAATCAATAAATTAGATAAGAATGTCAAATGTTGAAAAAACATTTACAGTAAATCTAATCAGAGTTTATTTATTAGACATTTAAGAAAAAAGAGATTTACTGTGTTTCGAAAAAGGTCTACACTCGTCTCTGCCTTTATAAGTCCTTTTGTGTGATAGAATATGTCTTCTAATTGTATAACTTTTAAATCAATAAATAAAAAAAGTTTATCTAAAGTTGAAGAGACTACTTCAGCAAATCTAACAAGTTTTTAGTAAGTAATTATTTAAGAATAAAAGGGCTTACTTTAAAAAAGACATACTGTGATCACTGTTGGTGTCGGTGAGGTCTGTCTCTGTGTCTTCTGATTCTATAACATTTAAATCAAGAAATTAGATAAGAATGTCAAATATTGAAGAAACATTTACAGCAAATCTAATCAAAGCTTATTAATTAAATATGTAAGAATACTTGGTATTTAAGAAACGAGCCAGCAAGTAAGCTCCAAAGTATTCATTTAGTGATGTATTAATTAAATATAATTTACGAATAAATGATATCACTGTGTTTTCAATAAAACTTACCCTCATCCCTGTGTGCATTTATTCGTCTGCGATAAAATTTCATGTTTTGTGATTCTATAACATTTAAATCAATAAATAAGAAAATGTTTAAAGTTGAAGAATCATCTACAGCAAATCTAATCAAGGATTACTAATTAAGTATTTAGTACAAGGGCTTACAGTATTTTCAATAAGAGTTACCATTGCCCTGTGTGTATCTGATTCTCTCGTGTATCATGATTACTTCAGATTCTATAACATTTAAATCAATAAATTAGAAAAGAATGTCCAAATTTGAAGAAACATTTACAGTAAATCTAATCAAAGAATAGTTTTACTAATAAAGGCCCAGTGAAACTAATAACTAGGTATTTAAGAATAGAAGGGCTTACTGTATTCTAAAGAAGACCTACCCTCGTCACTGCCTTTATAAATTCATTCGTATGACGAAAATAGGTCTTCTGGTTTTATAACTTTTAGATCAATAAATAAGATCAGAATGTTTAAGGTTGATGAAACATCGACAGGAAACGGAATCAAATATTAGTAAGTAATTATTTTAAAATAATTTGACGTAAGCCTACTATATTTTCAAGAAGACTTACCCTCGTTGTTATAGCACACAGTTCTTCTTAATACTATTATTTCTGATTCTGTAACATATAAAGCAATAAATTATAAAAAAGAATATCTGAAGTTAAAGTAACATTTACAACAAATGTAGAACCTTGAACTCAGTGGTTCTAAGTGACATTTTTTATAAAAAATGAGTTTAGTGCGGAATATAGTAGTTAAAATAATAATCTTTCAAATGGTACAAGGAATCTATCGTATGTATATAATATATTAGGAATCTATGTTCATTTCTTTACAGGTTCTGCTACCTAGCGGGAGAGCCCACCCCAACTAGAAAATGAAGTTTATTCCTTAGAGGCTAGGGGGTCTATGTGGCACTTGGGTCCCTGTACTTATAACAGGTTTCATGTTGTGACTTGGAACCGCAGCAAACCATTTCTTGTACCGCTTTTTTCCACCAGCTTTATAGGTTTTTACACGATTCTTTCAGTTTAATAGTGAATATATTGTTATAGTTGGTATTTTTGTTTCCATAATCCTTTGTAACGGACCATTAAGAATGGATTCTCCAATACCTAATCCCCCTGGGGAAAGTACAGACATTGACGACAGTTTGTCTATATGACTCTAGCAAAAAGTTAATACTAAAAACTCAAGTGAAATTGACAATTTTATTTGACATTGTAAAAATGAAATTTTATTTGAAAAGCTACTTGATTTAACGTAAGCTAATAGCGATAATAAAAGAGCTAAAATAATAGGCTTATCAACACCGTTTAGTAACCTCTTAATATTATCTATGCCTAATCCTTTCTTTTATTCAGATCTACCCTCTTTATTTAGAGACGACTCTGACGCTGACAAGGATTACAAAACTAGTGAAAGCAATGAAAAAAGCAACAGAAAATTGTCATGTAATTAGATACAAATAATCACCCAATATAATAATAAAATTAAGTAAATTTATTTTATCAATATAGTGGGCTTGTAACAAAATGTGGTGTTTTGACTGACTTAGAACTACGAAGTAAGTTTAACTTGAAGATAGTGGTGAAGAGGAGTTTGGAGAAATAGAAGAACATCCTGTCAGTGTCATTCCTCCAGATCCTAGCGCAGGACAAGCGTATAAGAGTTCACATGTGGAAGCAAGTTCAAAGGAACACAGGTCAGTCTTGCGTTGATAGAAAAATAAAATTCAAAACACACACACACACACACACAAACACACACACACACACACACACACACACACACACACACACACACACACACACACACACACATACTACACACACACATACACACACACAAACACACACACACACACACACACACACACACACACACACACACACACACACACACACACACACACACATACACTTAACATCAGTAAAGTAAATCTAATAATCAGAATATAAAAAAGTATAGCTTACCTTTCCGAAAAAACTCCAGACTCCCATTTTTTAAAAAATTTTATTTTATATTTTTTTAAATTTGTTTATTTTGTTATATTTTGAACAATATAACCGTTTTTTTGTGTTTATGGGTTTGTATAAATGATTTGAAGTTTAAGATTTGATTTCTTTTCTCCTTCTGAAATATTTCTTGTTTCCAGGGATACATATATCATTGTTTAAAATAAAGTATTTAACACATTGTAAGAGTTTATTTTGAGGTTTTTTTTATATGTTAAACTTGGCAACAGACTTTGAATTTTAGAGTGAAACCCTCCTAAACTACTTATTTTTTACAGACAGATGTTATTTAATAAAATTCCTGTATTATTAAAAATAAGTATTTTTTTTAATTGTTTCACCACTACTAAAAACTATATTTAGGTGTTTTATGATTAAGTTTAGGTTGTTAAGAAGACTTATTAAAATTTAAGAAATTCCAGACCAAAACCCCAACTTTAAAGTGCAGCTAAAGCCAAATCTTTAGGTAGTGGCGAAGTTTTCGTTAGATGCCTGCAACTCAAAGTGTCAAACTAAAAAGTATTCATGTGTAAAAAACAACAGAAAGTATTATTCAAAGAAAAAACTTTGATTGATACAGGAAGCACTAGATCATTTATTAAAAAATCGGTTTAATTCAATATTTTCAAAAATGCACTAAAGCGAGAACCATTCGTAATAAGTACAGCCCATGGTGTATCAAAAGAAAATTTTAACTGCAATTTAAAAATACTAGCTACAAATTACCAATTTTAGGAGAGAAAATCGAAAAATGTTATTTATTCGATTTTCATAAAGACTTTGACTTCTTATTTGGACTCGATAATATAAGAGAATTGAAAATTAATTTGGATTTTGTAAACGGTAAATTATTATTTTGAGACAAAGAGGTCCCTATACATTATTTTAACACAAAAGAACTAAACAAAAAAATAATAATAATACAAGTACCGTTGAAAATAAAACTACATGATGTTTAATTAAAGCTCGTACTAAACAAACAATGAAGGTAAAAATTCTCAATAAGAGCAATGGAGAAGGTATATTACAATATAAAATACAAGATGGAATAGAAATACGGCAATGAATAGTAAAAGTAAAAAATGGAGTAAGTCATTGCCCAGGAGTCAATAGCACAACGGCTGATAAAACGTTTCGAGATCAAACCAATGAACATAGAACCGCTAAGTGATTTCAAAATTTATAATTTAAACAGTAATCAAGTAAGTGCTATATTAACATGTTAAATCACAGATATTATAAATTGAACTTTACAAAGTTAGAACAGATCATATGAATGACGAAGAGAAACGGGAAATATTAAAATTAATTTCTGAATATTCTGGTTTATTCCACCAAGAAAATATTTGTTTGATATTTACTAATCAAGTTAAACACGTAATTAGGACAACTGACGAAACCCCTGTTTATACCAAAAAACTATAGATACCCAGAAATTTATCGAAAGGAAGTAGATAAACAGATTCAAGAAATGCTCACCCAAAAAAATTTTTTAACCCTCTTTCTCACCTTGGAATTAACTGTATGGATCGTTCCAAAAAAAGCAGATGCTTCAAATAAACAAAAGCTTAGTTTAGTTATAGACTTTAGAGGATTAAATGCGAAAACTATTGAAGATAAATTTCCGCTTCCAAACATAACCGACATATTGGACAAGTTAGGAAGATCCCAATATTTTAGTACACTTCATCTGGCTTCAGGCTTTCCCCAGGTGGAGATGCACCCGAACTGTATAGATAAGACAGCCTTTTCAACATATACTGGTCACTATGAGTTTCTGAGAATGCCGTTTAGACTAAAGAACTGCCCACCTACATTCCAAAGGATAATGAACAACCTATTGCACAAATTACAGAACGAAACATGTTTAGTCTATCTTGATGAGATCATCATATTTTCAACCAGTTTGCAAGAGCAAGTGTTAAGAATTAAAGAAGATTTTGTCAGACTAAGAAAAGCTAACTTTAAACTACAGTTGGACAAAACAGAATTTATGAGGAAGGAAGTTGCTTATTTAGGACACATGGTTACGTCAAACGGAGTAAAACCCAATTCTATATTTAGATCTGCACAAAATTAAAATAAATTGTATAAATACACAAAACCCTCAATCAAATGGATTATGTGGAAGATTTATTTCCATGATAGTAGATCATTTAAGAATTTTAAATAAACAAATCGTGTTCAAAGGACAATATAATTAAAGAAGTAAAATATGCATAATAGCATATAATAATAGCATTCATTCGGTTACTAAATTAACGCCGTGTGAAGTTCTGTTTGGACACATAAATTCGAATAACCTACTGTCTGTAGATTTAGAAAACCAGTTTGCAAACGACCATAAAGAGCAACCATAGAAAACCATAGAGAACAAACAAAAACACCGTATGAAAACATTAGAAATACTAACCAAAACATTAAAGAAAATATTTTGGATAAATGAAGTATAAACAAGGAATCACTTCCAGATACTCCAACTGAGGTTTATGTAAAGACAGTACAAAAACAGGGCAAGACAAAACCTAAATATAGCAAAGAAAAAATTTCTTCCGTTAATAGGGAAAGAAAAACAGATGAAATAAAGCCTAAACACCATAACACAAAATAAAAAAAATACATTTATAAAATATTAAAAGACCTAGGAAGATAAGAAACATAATTAATTATCAAAAATCCTTTTCCAGGTCCCTCTTCTTGCCCTTGACACAGCCACAGAGTTAGCAGATATTCGAGACATAACCAACAACCTCGGAATGAACCCGATAGACCTTGGGCCAGCCAAATTAGAATCCTCCTACCATACCTTTGTCCACTGTTTTAGTGTAAGAAAGTTTATTAATCATTTAGATGACATTGATTCCTATTATTATGACGTATTACAACATTTTTAAATTAACTGCTGCAATTGTAACGGTAGCCTAACTGGTAATGAATATATAACAGATAATGGTAATAAAATTAGAGTTATTTTTAATTATTGTAGATATGGTAACCATAGTAGAAATGTAATTAATGAGAAATTAGAAATTATACTTTTATAAGATAACAATAATAAAAGAGTAAAAAGAGGTCTGTGTAAAATTTAGAAAAAAAGTTTACTGTTAATAAAAAACTTTCTTGGAGATAATAGTTTCTTATACTTTAAGTATGTTTTAATTGATTGTTATGTATTAATCTTAAATTTCAAAATGAAAACTTTAAACTAAACTTTATTCCTTTTATTAATAAATGAATAACTCCTTATATTCAATACTTATTTGAAAAAGGTATTGGGCGTGACTTGCATAAAACCACTTTAACCTACTCAAGAGAAACTGCAAGCAATTCAAGCATTATTGATTTTGCAGTGTCACTTATCCATTACACGATGAAGACAATCATATTCCTGACATCTAAAGAAATCGGGACGTAAGCATTAGCTTCCAGGAATCGATAGTTAGTTCATCTATTTCTGATTTGCATTTACTAGTTTAAAGATTGTCTTCCTCAACACACGCTTACATCTATTCTTGAGAAAACTATGATCGTAAAATAAATCTAACCATTCAATTTATCTCCCAAAGTGCATATTTACTTATTTTGTTGCAAATTACGTATAATTAAGGTAAAATTAAACGTCAGGAAAATGCTGACAATTGGACGATTAGATTTTTTATGACTGCCATTAAAACTTAAGAAGTACGCATTTAGAAATTGAATACTATGCCTGACGTGTTGGCACTCATTAGGTCACGTTTTTTTTCTTTTATTGACGTTGCACGTCTATTTTGCAATTTCAAAACCTCTTAGTTGTTTCATGATGTTTTTGTTGGTAAAGTATTAAAAGAATAATTCACTGGTCGGCAGTTTTATTTCCTTTATTACAATGTTTTTCTTTTTAACTTAAACAATTAAATTCTGTAGGTTTATTTGTTTTTGAAACTGTGACCACCAAACGGAAGGAAAGGCCTTATAGGAAAGTGCTATATAAATATTTTACTTTTAAAAATGGATGGAACCTGAATAGGAGGTGGATGGGCATAGCTTTGTTAAAGATGAATATTTCTTGTCGAAAGTACTTCCCTTGCATGGAAGACGGTGAAATATCTTGTTACAAGGCAAAAACGGTAGTTCCCTGAATTCCATACAAGGGCTTTTTGTACAACCTTTCATGCTGTGATAGGTTATGCTTCGACAAATGGCCTCGCACTTGCCATTGTCATTGGTTTAGCCCTTTGCAAATGATCAAAGGAAGTCCTCAAACTTTTTCTAGCAACTGTATTGCCTGATTTTTTATGAATAAATATTGGATTCAGCAAATAATAAATCCAAGATAGAATTTGCTGGGAAAGTGGTTGCAGCCAAAGTATGGTAATAGTATATAAAGTGTATACATTTATAAGAGAAGTAAGCGAGAAAGATGTGACGATGCCGATTCAGCAGGCGTAATATTGGAACAGTGGCAGAAATAGGAGATTTTATGAGAATCTATTACATTTAAATAAAGAACTTGATACTTTGCTAGTAGGAGAAGAAGAGAGCGAATATTTTGCTACACTTAAAAAAAAACAGGGAGAGGCAGAAACTCATTTCAGGTGGACAATTTTGACGAATATTCTGTAGATTGGTAAGTATATGATTTCGCATTATGAAAGTCTAACCTATATTTCCACCGTATTCGTTAACGACTCAACTAATGTTCCAACGGTTTACGACTGTGGCGGTTTCAGCGAGTAGGCCCGGGCCTAAACTACTATTTGATATTGTTAAAATCCTTCTTAATTGTCAATAAACTAAAATGATAAATGTTATATATCTGAGATTAACAAAATGGTCAAAGTAAAAATTATTTGTTATTTTATTGTGGTTTGGAGCATTAGAAAATGCTCTCGGTAATATCAATAAATTAAAGAAATGCTTCGAGCACGTAATTTTAAAAGTGTTCCTGTATAAGAAATTTAAATAAATATAAATTTAACAAGAAAAACGTCTTTTACAAATTATATATACTGTATATATATAGGCCTATATATATATTATAACCTAAGTTTTTTATAATATAACTTTTCTTTTAGGTTATATATTTAATTACCTTAACACTCTTTTGTCTCAACTTCAGGTTTCTAATTAATTAACACCAATATCAATTTTAACATAACTTGCATTTATTCTTGACACTTAATTAACACACATTATACCCATTTACCTTAATACTAATTAGCGAAAAAATTGATTTCTTAACTAATAATTACAATTACAAAAAAAAAACTACAGTAGACTCGTGAGGTTTTAGGTTATTACAATAAAGTTTAAAATGACAGTGGTAATTTCTATTTCTCTGGGGTCGTTATTATGAATTTTTTTTATAAATTCGAACGTAGTGAAAAAACTAGATTATTATTTTACACTAATGAATTTAAAATTGTTTTGAATTTACTGTTTATAAAGCTCTGTTGGCTAATTTTAACGAAAAAAGTACTTATTGTTTGTTGATTCCTTGGATCTTGACCGTTGATACTGCTTCGATGCATTTTCACTTATTTTTCTTAATCCTTTATTAAATTATTTACGACGCACTTTTTTAAATTATACAAATACAAAATTTTACAGTTCCCTTAATTCTATTAACAAATTTTACCCCTTATTAACATTACTGACACTTGGTCCCCCTCAATATGTCTAACCTCTTCTGAAGTTCTTCCAAGACCCTTCGATCACTTCCTTTTTCAACTCCCTCACGTATTTTCGTGAATTTGGTTATCCCCATACCCATCTACAAAGAGCATTACCTAATGGTTCCGTGTTATTATAACCCAGGTATTTTGGTCCTTGGAAAGTCCTATCTTAAATTAGTTGGGCCCTTCTTTTGTTAAAGATTCCCCAGCCCCTTTATGACTACACCCGAAATAGAACAATGGTTATGTACTTTGTCCGTAATTTTAGGAACTATTCTGGTCGATTTGGCTTAATATTTCTTCCAACTATTTTTCTTTTTGGATATAAGCTGAATTTATTCTTTAGCCTCAAACGTTATGTTTTATATATTATAACGATATGTGAACAGAGTCTCTAAAGGGATATAAATTGAGTTTGTAAAATAAAAACTACAATTTACAAGGCCAAATTGGCAGTATTATTACTTTATTGTACCATAGATTCTCAAAAATGTTTGTCAGTTTTAAGACGCAAGTGCGCTCCAAAAACTACAGAAAAAAACTTTGTACCGTTAAAAGAAATTCAGTTTGAAAATGACGTTAGATATTAAAAATATACGTTAAAAGTTCAAATTAGGACATGTGATTGGTACAAACTAGGAGAGAAGGGATAAGAGGTTCATAAAGTTAGTTGTTAGGGAAAACGAGACAGGGGAGTTATCCAGGAACGTTCGATAGAGCAGATATATTTATATATATATATATGTATATATATATATATATATATATATATATATATATATATATATATATATACATAAATATTATTAAGGCAGAAGACAGGGCAGAGAGAGTGAATTACAAACAAAATATATGTCAACAACTCCCAACTTTAGGTAAACAGGTCCTTGTAACAAGTAGCATGTTGTTGGAATAATTTCGTCCTAGATTACTGCAGTTGCTTTAGTTATATGCAATATTACATTTACGTAAGCTTCATTTATCTACTACCTGCTTACGAAAGGCTTACCTCCAATTATGGACAACCTACGACAATTACGTCACGCGAAACTACGTCAATTGTTGCAAAAACAAATAACCCCAGATAAACCTGTTTAATTGTGTAAAGCTCAAGTTGTTGAGTCGTCGTGTTAAAAAAATAGCACAAATAGAAATTTAATTTATATATGGGCTATTGTTCGTACTATAAATGTCTATAGCTGGACAGGTTTTTGATGGGGTTGTAAAAATTATCGATCGTGTGGTTAACGTTTTAGACATTTGCCTAACCGAATTAACCCGATTGTTTCCGAAGAGAGTTACGTTTTATTCGTGGCATAATAAATATATTACCAAACATTCATCGTATATACCTTTTAATAAAATGATTCATTTCCATAAAGGACGTAAGATGGTAATAAATTCAATAATTTTTTACAGCTAATATGACTTTAAAGGTAGATAATTCAACAAATATTATTTTTATGATATTTACATTGAATATCAAAAGGGTTACGACTAAAATACAAGACAATAGATAAATATGTAATAAAATTTACAATTACGAAGAATGAATCAGTTATTTAGGAACATGTGGAATATTTGTCGTTTAAAATATGTTTAGATGACGTAAAACAGACGACAGGTCAGTGTCGCGACATTACCTTCTAACGATATCTTTGAACTTCCTTGAAATCCTTATAAACGCCATAAAATTCATCACATCCAAACAATATGTGTTTGATTGTGATGGTAGCTCCACACAACCTGTATTTCCCATTGCACCAAATATCCTCCGGTCCGAAAACGCGACACCGCTCCTTGCTCCCTACAACTTTATCGAACAGATCTCGATGATGGACATTGTTCTCGATTTCCCTGAGTTTTCTGTAACCCAAAAACTCCATTCCTAATTTCATTTAAGGAAGAGTACATTTTACTGAACATAGAAAATCAGATTCAATAAAACATAGTGTGGAAAAAAACATACTTAAAGTTTTTTTTTGGGAATGCTGGATGCTTTGAATTGGTAACTATATCAGAAATTTAAAACACCTGAAAAGAAAAACCCCTCGACAGATCGTGCAGGAACCCTGGGGGCTGGTTATCCTTATGGTAAGGGATAAGGAGGGCTATTACCTTGCAAATACCTTGTAAGGGAGGCTATGTAAGGAATGGCATATACCTCTTCTTCCGCTGCCTACTCGATATGGCATGCAAATAAAAATTAGTACTTTCGTTGGTCATAAGTCTCTGGGGCCCCTGCATCACCTGGAATAGAACTGTGACGCATATTAATGCTACGTACTGATGTAGCAGTATGCACACTTTATTTGTTTATGTTTTTTTTTTAACCCGAGTCTGAGCCCCCTAAACCCGAACAGCCCTCGTGGCATCCAACCTCTAGCGAGCTGCCTCCGTCTCACATGCGCATGCGGTTAGTATACCTACCGCGAATGAAGAAAACGGGATTGATTGCCCATCTACCAATCTCATAAGCTCTTTCCATGAATAATCAGGAGATAGTGAAATGAAACAGTACGGTAAGTGTCACGCTAAGAGCGGGATGAAAAAACCTGGCAAGAAAGAAACCCTGCTGGAAAAATCCCGCAACAGATCATAGAGGAACCCTGGAGGCTTGGATCACCTTATGCTAAGGAATAAGGAGGGGTATTACCTTACAAATACCTTGTTACTGAGTCTATGACATCAATGACATGCACCTTTTCTGCTGCCTACTCGAAACGGAAAAGGCATGCAATCAAATTAATACTTCCGTTGGGGCTAAGCTACGACCCTGGAGATGTGCCCCTGCGTCACCAGGAACATAAGTGTGCAGCAGAATCTATAAGTAAACTCTTTATTTGTACTGCACTTGAACAGAGTGATGCGCTCAATCGAGGTGTTTCGGAACTAAAGTAATACAGACGGCCGCTAGGTAGCGCGCATTATTAATTCTACTGTACTGTATTTCCATTCATAACACGATTTAATGGGTAACATAAACGTTATTAAAGCTCTATTTTATATACGTCACCAAGAGTATTTAATTTATGTTACATGTTTACTAACATATACTAAATAATAATTATTTATATTAATCACTTAAACAATAGTTTATGACTATCCGAACTTTGAATTTAGTAAATTTGTAAAAACTTACTGAGACAGAACGTTTTCGATCGCTATGTGCCTATCTTCATCAGTGTCTTCTGCTTGGAGATGTTGGGTCAAGCGGTGACGGTTTTAAAGGTAGGTTTTCGATAGTATCAAATAGTGTGTGTGGTCTGTATTGTGTTTGTTCGTTTAATATGTTTGTACTTTGTGTTTTTGTGTGTCTGTAAATTTCATATTGTTCTAGTGTGTTGAGATGTGGTCCTTTTTTGTTGATGTGTAGGATTTCTAGGTTGTGGTAAATAACTGTGTATTTGTGTCCTGTATCTTTTATGTGATTGTAAAATATTGAGTTGGTGTTCTGTTTGTGTTCCTCGACTCTTTGTTTAAAGCTACGACCTGTTTGTCCAATGTAAAATTTGTTACATTCGTCGCAGTTCAGTTTGTATACGCCTGAGGCTTGTAGTTTATCCTTGTTGTTGGTGTTGTATTGTATTTTGTATTGTAACTTGTTATTAATTTTGTATCCTATTTTTTGAAATTTGCGGGCTATTTTGTTTGTTGTTTTGTTTATGAATGCTAATGTGATGTATTTGTTTTCCCTGTCTGTAGTGTTAATTTTAGTGTTTTTTTTTTGTTACCATAGTTTGTCTATTATTGTGATGTCGTATCTATTTGTGTATGCGAAATATTTAATTGTGTCTAGTTCTTTGTTCTTTGTTTATGTTTTCTGTGGTCATTGGGACTTCTTTAATTCTATGGAGTATGGATCTGAAGGCAGCGTGTTTGTGTTAGATAGGGCGGTTTGAGGTGTTGTGGATAAGTGTGTCTCACGTTATAGTTTCCTGTAAATGTTGAAACTGTGTTTTTGTGTGTACCTTTTTGTTATGGTTAGGTCGAGGAAGTTTAGGGATCAGTTGGTTTCAATTTCTGAAGTGAAGTTGAGTTTTGGGTGTATTTTATTAATGTAGGTGAGGAGTTGTTCGCATTGACGGAAGTTGCCTCTGTATAGTGTTATGATATCATCGACGTATCTGTGCCAGTAAATAATTTTGTGTTCGTGTTTATTGTTTGTGAGTAATTATTTACAGCTTGAGTAAAGTACAATATTAATATTATTCAAGTTAATTATTTAATGACGTACGTGTTTTGAATTACAATAATATTAAAAACAGCAATTGTAGGCATCCAGGTTAAGTAAGCGTTTTTATATAGGCCTACGATTATGCTGCGCTCGTGTCGTATAAATTAGACTATACAAAATTACATTCGGCCTTGACTTATAATGAATAAATAGTAAGCCGGTTGAATATAGAGACAAAAGTTTCGGCAACTAATTTGCTGCCCTTATCTCGCATAAAAATAATTTTTACATTACATTATAAATAATCATAAATATACAAGTCCTTACAGAATTTACTTCAACTCACTCCCTTAATTTTTAATTACTATTCATTTTATTTATTTTTGTTATTTTTATTCCGCTTAAAATCACTTCCTTTGTCGTTTACCGGTTTAAATAACAAATAACAAATTACGAAAATAACTTAACCATACTTGAAATAAATAATAACCCCATAGAACTAAACTCACTAGAAAAATACCTCATTTATAAAAACATACACAACAATTTAATGAAACAACATATACAGAAGACATACTATTCAAAAACATAATACACAAGACTCAAGAGGAAACGTATATGACGTCCACAATTACCAACACGACGGACCGAACATCCGCAGCAGAAAAATTAAGAAAAAGTAATCAGTGATTCTACAATGGTCAAGTAACCGAAAGGCGCCTCATCACTCAAGGTAAAATCATTGCACTTAATGGTGGATAAAATTACTTACAATAGTAATATATTAACTTCATAAAGTCAGTGCAAAGGAAAAACAATGGATAACGTAAAATACACACATATATATATATATATATATATATATATATATATATATATATATATATATATATATATATATATATATAACAACATATTTTATTCAAACACAAGAATATTTATTTGTTTAAACAGTACCAACGAAATGGTATTTTTCATTCCTGATGATGTTGGTACTGTTTACCAACGAAAAGCTTTGAATATAAATTAATAAATATGCTTGTATTTGAATAACCTATGTTGTTTTAAATTATTAAACAAGAAAACATATTATATATAGGCCCTATATATATATATATATATATATATATATATATATATATATATATATATTTATTTATTTATATTTTATTTTCAGAGGTACTATTTTGAATCGTTGGTGTCAGCGACAACTTGTTCATCATGTGTTAATAGTTTCTTTCTTATAAAATAATAAAAATATAAATATAATTGAACATAGTAAATAATATAATCATTCTAAATAAATACATATAAATTATTAGCTTAGATATATATTTGTTTAAAATGCATATATATATTCCTGAAGATGTTGGTACTGTTTATAGCAGGCCTACACTTTTAAATACTAACTGCAGTCAATCACTTAGAAAAGTTTAATTCCGTGCCATTTTACGGTTATTATTTATACAATCCGTTGCATTCTCTAGTAATAATCTTCCAAAATAATAACTTGTTTTACAATAAGAGTTAGCTCTTATTTAAATTCAGCAATTTAAAAACTTATTTTAAAACAATTAGCTCGTCAATTAACATGGATGTCAGCAATTATCATGGAAGCTCTGCTAACAACTGGATGTCTTAGAAGATATTTTCAAATTTGTACTAATCGCTACCTTAATACTAATTGATTATACCAGCACGCCAGACGGAAGCTGACGCTGGTATTTCAGAACGATATGTTAACGTTTTACAAACCTCTCTGCTAATGGGTAAATCGAATGTACCCGACTGACGTAATGTAAACATTAGTGTTAAATAAAAATAAAAAAATAGACACGTAAGAGACAAAGAAGAAAACATATTTACACTGACCAGCCTCGTAATTGTCAAATTACTTCTGGGAAGAGCGGCAACAAATTTATGTAATAGTCATCTTGAACTTGAAAAGTTGAATGTCGCCCTTGAATTAAGCTAATCGTTGTAGATTACTGGAAGTGGACTTTCTCTATCCCACTGCTGGGCAGAGGTAAGGCAGTTAGTCGCCGGCAGAGCAGAGACACTGTCAGATGTCAACAATGACTCCTCCATTCAGCACAGCTACACTAGGGCTCTTCCTTCTCCTTGCCTGGGGAAGCGCCGAAGACAAGATACGTGAGTGCATTACTTTAATTGTTTTATGTTTCGCATTAAAATACTTTTAGAAAATTATTATGCTTAAATAAATAATTACTTTAAAGAATTTTTTGTGTTTTTGTAATGCTTATTTTCGTCAATGTTTTCAATATTTTTACATTTTTAGCTTTACTTTGAATATTTTGATGTGGTGTATTATTCCAAGTTTCTGTTATTGTACATTAATATGTTAAGTAACATGTTTTATCATATTAACTCCACTATTAAACATACGACACAATCTACAACAAAATATAAAATCAATAGCTAAACCAACAATTAAACTAAACAATAACCAATTAGAAAAGTTATTTAAATTAAACCATTATGTACATTTCAGTGACAATGTCGTCATCAGGGGTTATAAATACTAGGAAGTTACAAAAAAGAACCTCCATTTACAAAGAACGTGTTATTCACATACTTGAGTGCATCAACATATATTACTGTGCTGCGTTACTTAAACTTAATAAAGTAAGGTTAAAATTAAAACAGTTTTTAGCATTTAAGCTTATTTAGCTGAACCTTAATTAATAAACAAGTTATAAAAATTTACCTTAAGAGCTAAATCACGCTTATAAAATAGTTATTTTAAAACAATTTTCCTAATAAACCATAGCGAACACTACTCCAAATAAGTAATTTATCCTTTCATACGAGTTTTAAAGAGAAATATTATCTTGCGTGTGATAAAGCTATTATTAAATAATTGCATTTGCCCACAGGATAGACCCAATTTTGCTACAGGCCTATTTTTGTCCATGATTAATTCCATCGTGAGAGTCATTAAAAACCTTTTTTAAAAATAAAAATTTCAAATCCTACCAACGTTTAATTTTCATTTGTCAGTTATATTTTCGGTAAATATTTTTCTGAATATTTTCTGGTTCCTGTAGCTTATATTTACAAAAACAGTTTATAAGCAAAAAAAACATGTCTTTAAAATAAAAAATCCTTTTTAATATAAAGGTAAGTTTTTGAAAATATTTTCATTTCAAATACTATTTTATAATCTAGGATTCGATTTCCAGCAGCGGCAAAGTATTTCTAGTTACCTTTCCAGTCTTCCAGGTCGATATCAGACTGTGGGAATATACACCAAGAATAATAATGCTTGGTTGAAGTATAACGCTAGCCATATCACCTACCCGGGATGTAAAGTAAGGTCCAATTAGACTGCTTCTTGAACTACGTCAATCGTTTACAGAGTCTTTATTATTATTATTATTATTCGGCTCCATAAAGCTAACAATTAGTATAAAAACAATCATTACTAATACTAATACTATAAAACGTCACAAACCAAACAAGTCATTATTACTAACGTATATACTATAGTCATTATTATTATCATTAAATGTCTGAAACCTAACAATTCACATAAAATACAGTCATTATTATGTTAATAAATGCGATAAACATACCAATCCATATAAGAGACAGTCTATAAGAAACGTCACAAACCTAACAATTCATTATTACTAACGTATATACTATAGTCATTATTATTATCATTAAATATCTTAAACCTAACAATTCACATAAAATACAGTCATTATTATGTTAATAAATGCGATAAACATACCAATTCATATAAGAGACAGTCTATAAGAAACGTCACAAACCTAACAATCCATTATTACTAACGTATAAACGACTGTCGTTTTTATTATTATGTGTCTCAAACTAATAATCGATTAGTAATATTGCGTAAACGTCTGTTATTATTATTATTATTAGGCCTAAATATTACAAATTTAACAACTCATTATATAAACGACTGTCGTTTTTATTATTAAATGTCATAAACTAACAATTCATTATTACTAACGTATAAACGACTGTCGTTTTTATTATTATGTGTCTCAAACTCGATTAGTAATATTGCGTAAACGTCTGTTATTATTATTATTAGGCCTAAATGTTACAAATTTAACCACTCATTATATAAACGACTGTCGTTTTTATTATTAAATGTCACAAACCAAACAATCCATTATTACTAACGTATAAACGACTGTCGTTTTTATTATTAAATGTCACAAACCAAACAATCCATTATTACTAACGTATAAACGACTGTCGTTTTTATTATTAAATGTCACAAACCAAACAATCCATTATTACTAACGTATAAACGACTGTCGTTTTTATTATTAAATGTCACAAACCAAACAATCCATTATTACTAACGTATAAACGACTGTCGTTTTTATTATTATGTGTCTCAAATTAATAATCGATTAGTAATATTGCGTAAACGTCTGTTATTATTATTATTATTAGGCCTAAATATTACAAATTTAACAACTCATTATATAAACGACTGTCGTTTTTATTATTAAATGTCACAACTAACAATTCATTATTACTAACGTATAAACGACTGTCGTTTTTATTATTATGTGTCTCAAACTCGATTAGTAATATTGCGTAAACGTCTGTTATTATTATTATTAGGCCTAAATGTTACAAATTTAACCACTCATTATATAAACGACTGTCGTTTTTATTATTAAATGTCACAAACCAAACAATCCATTATTACTAACGTATAAACGACTGTCGTTTTTATTATTAAATGTTACAAACCAAACAATCCATTATTACTAACGTATAAACGACTGTCGTTTTTATTATTAAATGTTACAAACCAAACAATCCATTATTATTACTAACGTATAAACGACTGTCGTTTTTATTATTAAATGTTACAAACCAAACAATCCATTATTACTAACGTATAAACGACTGTCGTTTTTATTATTAAATGTTACAAACCAAACAATCCATTATTACTAACGTATAAACGACTGTCGTTTTTATTATTAAATGTTACAAACCAAACAATCCATTATTACTAACGTATAAACGACTGTCGTTTTTATTATTAAATGTTACAAACCAAACAATCCATTATTACTAACGTATAAACGACTGTCGTTTTTATTATTAAATGTTACAAACCAAACAATCCATTATTATTACTAACGTATAAACGACTGTCGTTTTTATTATTAAATGTTACAAACCAAACAATCCATTATTACTAACGTATAAACGACTGTCGTTTTTATTATTAAATGTTACAAACCAAACAATCCATTATTACTAACGTATAAACGACTGTCGTTTTTATTATTAAATGTTACAAACCAAACAATCCATTATTATTACTAACGTATAAACGACTGTAGTTTTTATTATTAAATGTCACAAACCAAACAATCCATTATTACTAACGTATAAACGACTGTCGTTTTTATTATTATGTGTCTCAAACTCGATTAGTAATATTGCGTAAACGTCTGTTATTATTATTATTAGGCCTAAATGTTACAAATCTAACCACTCATTATATAAACGACTGTAGTTTTTATTATTAAATGTCACAAACCAAACAATCCATTATTACTAACGTATAAACGACTGTCGTTTTTATTATTATGTGTCTCAAACTCGATTAGTAATATTGCGTAAACGTCTGTTATTATTATTATTAGGCCTAAATGTTACAAATCTAACCACTCATTATATAAACGACTGTAGTTTTTATTATTAAATGTCATAAACCAAACAATCCATTATTACTAACGTATAAACGAATGTCGTTTTTATTATTATGTGTCTCAAACTCGATTAGTAATATTGCGTAAACGTCTGTTATTATTATTATTAGGCCTAAATGTTACAAATCTAACCACTCATTATATAAACGACTGTCGTTTTTATTATTAAATATCACAAACTAACAATTCATTATTACTCTCTTATAAACTACTGTCGTTTTTATTATTAAATGTCACAAAATAACAATTCATTACTACTATCTTGTAAACGACTGTCGTTTTTATTAATAAATGTTACAAACTAACAATTGATTATTATTATCTTATAAACGACTGTCGTTTTTTATATTAAAGGTTACAAATCTAACAATTCATTATCACTATCTTATAAACGACTGTCGTTTTTATTATTAAATGTTACAAATCTAACAACTCATTATTACTAACGTATAGACGACAGTCAATAATATTAAATGTCACAAACTAACAATTCATTATTACTATTTTATAAACTACTGTCTTTTTTATTATTAAATGTTACAAACCTAATCATTCATTATTACTAATGTCTAGACGACTATTGGTATTTTTATTATTTGTCTTAAAAATAACAATTCATATAAAATGTAGTCATTATTACTATTATAAAATGCGATAAACCTAACGATTCATATTAAAGTCAGCCATTAATTATATTGTTAAATGTAATAAACCTAGCAATTCATATCAAAGAAAGCCATTAATAGCCCTACTATTAATAAATGCAATAAACCTAGCAATTCATATCAAAGACAGCCATTAATACTATTAATAAATGCAATAAACCTAGCAATTCTAACCAAAGACAGCCATTAATAATATTAATAAATGCAATAAACCTAGCAATTCATATCAAAGACAGCCATTAATAATATTATTAAATGCAATAAACCTAGCAATTCTAACCAAAGACAGCCATTAATACTATTAATAAATGCAATAAACCTAGCAATTCATATCAAAGACAGCCATTAATAATATTATTAAATGCAATAAACCTAGCAATTCATATCAAAGACAGCCATTAATACTATTAATAAATGCAATAAACCTAGCAATTCATATCAAAGACAGCCATTAATAATATTATTAAATGCAATAAACCTAGCAATTCTTATCAAAGACAGCCATTAATAGGCCTACTATTATAAATGCAATAAACCTAGCAATTCATATCAAAGACAGCCATTAATACTATTAATAAATGCAATAAACCTAGCAATTCATATCAAACACAGCCATTAATAATATTATTAAATGCAATAAACCTAGCAATTCATATCAAAGACAGCCATTAATACTATTAATAAATGCAATAAACCTAGCAATTCATATCAAAGACAGCCATTAATAATATTATTAAATGCAATAAACCTAGCAATTCATATCAAAGACAGCCATTAATAGGCCTACTATTATAAATGCAATAAACCTAGCAATTCATATCAAAGACAGCCATTAATACTATTAATAAATGCAATAAACCTAGCAATTCATATCAAAGACAGCCATTAATAATATTATTAAATGCAATAAACCTAGCAATTCATATCAAAGACAGCCATTAATACTATTAATAAATGCAATAAACCTAGCAATTCATATCAAAGACAGCCATTAATAATATTATTAAATGCAATAAACCTAGCAATTCTTATCAAAGACAGCCATTAATAGGCCTACTATTATAAATGCAATAAACCTAGCAATTCATATCAAAGACAGCCATTAATACTATTAAAAAATGCAATAAACCTAGCAATTCATATCAAAGACAGCCATTAATAATATTATTAAATGCAATAAACCTAGCAATTCTAACCAAAGACAGCCATTAATACTATTAATAAATGCAATAAACCTAGCAATTCATATCAAAGACAGCCATTAATAATATTATTAAATGCAATAAACCTAGCAATTCTTATCAAAGACAGCCATTAATAGGGCTACTATTATAAATGCAATAAACCTAGCAATTCATATCAAAGACAGCCATTAATACTATTAATAAATGCAATAAACCTAGCAATTCATATCAAACACAGCCATTAATAATATTATTAAATGCAATAAACCTAGCAATTCATATCAAAGACAGCCATTAATACTATTAATAAATGCAATAAACCTAGCAATTCATATCAAAGACAGCCATTAATAATATTATTAAATGCAATAAACCTAGCAATTCTTATCAAAGACAGCCATTATTAGGCCTACTATTATAAATGCAATAAACCTAGCAATTCATATCATAGACAGCCATTAATACTATTAAAAAATGCAATAAACCTAGCAATTCATATCAAAGACAGCCATTAATACTATTAATAAATGTAATAAACCTAGCAATTCATATCATAGACAGCCATTAATACTATTAATAAATGCAATAAACCTAGCAATTCATATCAAAGACAGCTAATAATAATATTATTAAATGCAATAAACCTAGCAATTCATATCAAAGACAGCCATTAATAATATTATTAAATGCAACAAACCTAGCAATTCATATCAAAGAAAGCCATTAATAATATTATTAAATGCAATAAACCTAGCAATTCATATCAAAGACAGCCATTAATAATATTATTAAATGCAATAAACCTAGCAATTCATATCATAGACAGCCATTAATAATATTATTAAATGCAATAAACCTAGCAATTCATATCATAGACAGCCATTAATAATATTATTAAATGCAATAAACCTAGCAATTCATATCATAGACAGCCATTAATAATATTATTAAATGCAATAAACCTAGCAATTCATATCAAAGACAGCCATTAATAATATTATTAAATGCAATAAACCTAGCAATTCATATCATAGACAGCCATTAATAATATTATTAAATGCAATAAACCTAGCAATTCATATCATAGACAGCCATTAATAATATTATTAAATGCAATAAACCTAGCAATTCATATCAAAGACAGCCATTAATAATATTATTAAATGCAATAAACCTAGCAATTCATATCAAAGACAGCCATTAATAATATTATTAAATGCAATAAACCTAGCAATTCATATCATAGACAGCCATTAATAATATTATTAAATGCAATAAACCTAGCAATTCATATCATAGACAGCCATTAATAATATTATTAAATGCAATAAACCTAGCAATTCATATCAAAGACAGCCATTAATAATATTATTAAATGCAATAAACCTAGCAATTCATATCAAAGACAGCCATTAATAATATTATTAAATGCAATAAACCTAGCAATTCATATCAAAGACAGCCATTAATAATATTATTAAATGCAATAAACCTAGCAATTCATATCATAGACAGCCATTAATAATATTATTAAATGCAATAAACCTAGCAATTCATATCATAAACAGCCATTAATAATATTATTAAATGCAATAAACCTAGTAATTCATATCATAGACAGCCATTAATAATATTATTAAATGCAATAAACCTAGCAATTCATATCATAGACAGCCATTAATAATATTATTAAATGCAATAAACCTAGCAATTCATATCATAGACAGCCATTAATAATATTATTAAATGCAATAAACCTAGCAATTCATATCATAGACAGCCATTAATAATATTATTAAATGCAATAAACCTAGCAATTCTTATCAAAGACAGCCATTAATAGGCCTACTATTATAAATGCATTAAACCTAGCAATTCATATCAAAGACAGCCATTAATACTATTAATAAATGCAATAAACCTAGCAATTCATATCAAAGACAGCCATTAATAATATTATTAAATGCAATAAACCTAGCAATTCTTATCAAAGACAGCCATTAATAGGCCTACTATTATAAATGCAATAAACCTAGCAATTCATATCAAAGACAGCCATTAATACTATTAATAAATGCAATAAACCTAACAATTCATATCAAAGACAGCTATTAATAATATTATTAAATGCAATAAACCTAGCAATTCATACCAAAGACAGCCATTAATACTATTAATAAATGCAATAAACCTAGCAAGTCATATCAAAGACAGCCATTATTAATATTATTAAATGCAATAAACCTAGCAAGTCATATCAAAGACAGCTATTAATAATATTATTAAATGCAATAAACCTAGCAATTCATACCAAAGACAGCCATTAATACTATTAATAAATGCAATAAACCTAGCAATTTATATCATAGACAATAATATTAGTATTAAATCTAATGATCCTAACAGTAGCTCATAACGGTAAAATAAAACGTATTTAACGTAATAAAATGCTAAAACTCTCTTGGAACATTATTTTGTTTTGAAAACGTTTTCAAATTGAAAAATATAAACGTTATCAAGAAATATATATCTTATAGAGAACTGAATGTTATCTTTATTGTTTTTATTGAATTGATTATGTTGGCGTGTTATGTCACAGTCGAGTGGAATAAGTTTATCGAAAAGTGGTTTGCATAACAATAACAGTAAACAAGTGAAGTCGTATCCCTAATGACAAGTATAAACTTGCAGTCTGAGGAAGAAGAACGATTTCATCCACTACTGTTGGAGCTTGTATCCGATAGAAAAGACAAAATTCTTTTATTATAAAAATGTAAAACATTTTATCGAACAATTTAAAAATCATTACAACTACATAAAAACCTAATAATAATTACGGACATCTTTTTGAATAAAAACAAAATATTTTGTGATTTTATCCCAAAATATATCACAAAATAAAATCACAAGATAAAATCACAAAATATTTTGTTATATATTGAACTACAATACACGTGTTATGACCAATTGTAATATACATTTACTATTACTATAAAATATAAAAATAATTTCACATTATTCTCTTAATTACTAAAATTAAAAAAAGTATATTATAGAAAAAAATTAATTAACTTTAATTCATAATAATCGTTAAAAATAAATTGGATTTGTCACAATTAGGATGGTTTTTATTTTTAATTTAAATTATAAAATATTTCATTAATCACCAGACAATAATAAACCAATTGAAATTGAAATTGAAAAAATTGTAAATTTCACAAAAATATTTGAAAAAATGCTTTTATTATTTCTTTACAATTTAAAGTAGAAAAAAATAAAATCCATAGTAAAAAATAAAATGAATCCATATAAATATAATTGTACACAAAATTTCATAGGAATTAGTAAATTCCATCTATGATTTCAGCTTAGTATGAAGGCTATAAAACTACAAGCTTTAAACCTCCATTGATGTTAATAATGTTGAACTTAGGTGTAAAGTTACTGAGTGACAGCTAGTGTTATAAATTTAGTTAATAATTGTTAATTGTTTATTCTATAATTTATTTAATGCCCGTTCTCTGAATCCACTCTGACGGTTCTGAGAATTGAATTTGTTAAAAAAATTGAACTTTAATAACTAGTTAAATAATACATAAATAAATTTGAGTCAGATTGTTCGGTCCTCAGCGTTCTCGAGCTGGTTCTCCAGGATCGGGTCCATCTGGTTTCCAAGATGTCGGAGGAACGTCTTCCTTCTTGTCGATCGAGTGTCTCTCTTTGGAACTTGTAACCCTCACAACTTCTCGACTCCACCACCCCTTTAACTCCAGGTTTTTCACTCACTCCTCCATCCCTTTACCACTTTCATCTTTGAACTTCACTCCCTTCACCTCCGCTTGCCGAACTATACTGTCCTCTCCTCGATTCCTTAATGCTAATCGTTTCTCAATGCTATCCTTTCTTTTCCGACCAGTTACTTTCTTTACCTCACTTGGCCTGTATTTCTTCTGTTGTCTTGGACAAATCAAAAATCTTTAATTCTTTCTCACGCAGTTGATATTGGAATTCACGTCTATCTTCAAGAACTTTGCTTTGATATCTGCACGTGGAGATATTGCACGTGGAGATATTTCTCCACACAATCTGTATCTTTGAACTCGTAAATTTACGTGTCTGTTAGAATTCACTTTTGGAGTTTCCTCCCTAATTTTCCCAAGTATTTTGAATGGTAGTTTTTAAAGGTAGAAACTACTAACCTACACTAAACTACTAACCTACACTAAACTACTAACCTACACTAAACTACTAACCTACACTAAACTACTAACCCACACTAAACTACTAACTAATAACCTCACACAGTAATCCCTTTTCCCATAGAATTACCACACGTTTCCTTCTAACACTCTTACAATATTAGAAGTACTGATTTCAAAATGTTTAGTCTTTACTAGCTATGAATATATATATATATATATATATATATATATATATATATATATATATATATATATATATATTTTTTTTTTTTTTTTAAACAACATAGGTTATTCAAATACAAGAATATTTATTAATTTATATCCAAAGCTTTTCGTTGGTAAACAGTACCAACATCATCAGGAATGAAAATATTTTCATTCCTGATGATGTTGGTACTGTTTACCAACGAAAAGCTTTGGATATAAATTAATAAATATTCTTGTATTTGAATAACCTATGTTGTTTTAAATTATTATTCAAGAAAACGTATTATATATATATATATATATATATATATATATATATATATATATATATATATATATATATATTATATATATAATATTTATATTTTATATATATATAATATTTATATTTTATAATATATTTTATAATTTTATATATTTTATAATATTTATATATTTTATATATATATTATTATATATATATATGTTGTTTTAAAATATATATATATATATATATGTATATATATATATATATATATATATATATATATATATATATATATATATATATATATTACAGCATGTTTTTCTTCATGACATATAAGGTGACGTTTTTGGTTTTTATTATTGACTTAGACCCTATTACTGCAATTTTAAGGTGATCAAACAAAATAGGAAAGAGTTATGAGTGTAGGTTATATTAAAGTGTGAACTTTATCTTTCTTGGTAGAGAAAAACTAGAGAATACGTCATCACGTTGCAGATAGCTCTTGGATTTGTGCACCACTGTATTTCCTGCTGTTATCGGTATTAGAACTTTTCTCATGATTTTTATGTTTTTTTAAATAATAATTATAGGCATAAGTTTATTTTAAAATTGACATAGGTTATGTGAAGATATTGTTACAATAATCTATATAACATAAATTATATACTCGTATTATAAATTGTATTTTTTTAAATTTACGGTTTGCGACAACGGAGTTTCTTATAAGGTGTGGCAGCTCCTTCAAGTTGTAGGATATATTTTGTTCACAAGATGAGCGAATTTCAGTAACGTGTTTGTAAATTATTGAATATTAAATGCTGCTTAAGCAATATTACACAAAGGAGAAAACTTTGTTTGGTTAAATACTGTTTGAGTTGATAATTGTTTGCTGATTGTCTAAGAGGTCGTTGAACATCTGTGACTGTTAGTCAAGCCAACGGCATCACGGATTGAGGTTTGCGCCTTATGCAACAAGTAGTTTTAAAAAGAAAAGCTTGCGCTGGGATCTTGTTTACTGGAGTAAACACTTATGCAACTTCTATCAAACACATTTCCTGGAACGTTGATGTACCTTAACACTAACTCAAGTGCATTTATTACTATATTGCGTCATGACTTCGATTGTGCCTTTCAGTTAACACAGATATATCACTAAAAGGGAAAACGTTTAGTGCGTGTTTCAAGCACGATGCTGAAATGTGTGAACTTCTCACAGTAAGAAATAAAGTTAAAATCAATTGAATATGAATTCGATATAAATGTAATGTAATAACACTCTGCAGCGGCGAATTTATAGTGAATAACATAAAACGCAAGCAAATCATAATATTTTCTAAAATTACATTTCTGTTGCAAAGCAATCATCCTCAGAAGCAACAAAAACAAAAAGGGTTGATTTCTTATTGCCTGAAGGGATGGTTGGTATGAGATCGAAATTTCGGTATACTTGAAAAAAGTTTTATAACGTATTATTTATAGTACAATGAAAATATTGGAAACAAAAATATACCGCAAAAATAACAAATAAAACAAGTTACTTAAGATTAAACCCTTATGTACATTTCGATGACCATGTCTGTATCACTCTAGTTTGTAACTTCTTGTTTGCTATATTGTAATTTTGTAATAAGACCATGTGATGATGATGACATTGTCATCGAAATGTACATAAGGGTTTAATCTTAAGTATCTTGTTTTATTTGTTATTTTTGATTATTTTGTGGTATTGGGGTTCTTTACAATATTTTCATTGTAATATAATGTACCACTGTGCTCTTGATATTGTGTATTATTTATAGGCTGTAAGTGGTACAAATTAAATGTTAGGTCTTGTATACAGTAATATATCCAAATTCTTAATTTCATACTAAACTAATAATAATTTATGTATAGATAACTAGTTATTTCATACAGTAACTGTACATAAAATGTACAACTTCTAATTCATTGCGTGGCTACTTTAACTGACTAGATTTAAATTTGTAGATTTTGTTGTTAATGATCTACGACGAAACCTTTATGTTGAACTAAATTTAAAATACTTAACTAAGTGAATACGTAATTGCTTACTTGCTGACACGTTTCAAAACATTCGTTCCTTTTACG
>JBAIZL010000005.1:14772083-15017083 GCA_036971475.1 Prosapia bicincta
ATTAACAACCTTGTAAATATTACCAACCAAATAAATAATAACAACCAAATAGACATTAACAACCTTGTAAATATTACCAACCAAATAAATAATAACAACCAAATAGACATTAACAACCTTGTAAATATTACTAACCAAATAAATAATAACAACCAAATAGACATTAACAACATTGTAAATATTACTAACCAAATAAATAATAACAACCAAATAGACATTAACAACCTTGTAAATATTACCAACCAAATAAATAATAACAACCAAATAGACATTAACAACCTTGTAAATATTACCAACCAAATAAATAATAACAACCAAATAGACATTAACAACCTTGTAAATATTACTAACCAAATAAATAATAACAACCAAATAGACATTAACAACCTTATAAATATTACCAACCAAATAAATAATAACAACCAAATAGACATTAACAACCTTGTAAATATTACCAACCAAATAAATAATAACAACCAAATAGACATTAACAACCTTGTAAATATTACTAACCAAATAAATAATAACAACCAAATAGACATTAACAACCTTGTAAATATTACCAACCAAATAAATAATAACAACCAAATAGACATTAACAACCTTGTAAATATTACCAACCAAATAAATAATAACAACCAAATAGACATTAACAACCTTGTAAATATTACCAACCAAATAAATAATAACAACCAAATAGACATTAACAACCTTGTAAATATTACCAACCAAATAAATAATAACAACCAAATAGACATTAACAACCTTGTAAATATTACCAACCAAATAAATAATAACAACCAAATAGACATTAACAACCTTGTAAATATTACCAACCAAATAAATAATAACAACCAAATAGACATTAACAACCTTGTAAATATTACCAACCAAATAAATAATAACAACCAAATAGACATTAACAACCTTGTAAATATTACCAACCAAATAAATAATAACAACCAAATAGACATTAACAACCTTGTAAATATTACTAATCAAATAAATAATAACAACCAAATAGACATTAACAACCTTGTAAATATTACCAACCAAATAAATAATAACAACCAAATAGACATTAACAACCTTGTAAATATTACCAACCAAATAAATAATAACAACCAAATAGACATTAACAACCTTGTAAATATTACCAACCAAATAAATAATAACAACCAAATAGACATTAACAACCTTGTAAATATTACCAACCAAATAAATAATAACAACCAAATAGACATTACCAACCTTGTAAATATTACCAACCAAATAAATAATAACAACCAAATAGACATTAACAACCTTGTAAATATTACCAACCAAATAAATAATAACAACCAAATAGACATTAACAACCTTGTAAATATTACCAACCAAATAAATAATAACAACCAAATAGACATTAACAACCTTGTAAATATTACCAACCAAATAAATAATAACAACCAAATAGACATTAACAACCTTGTAAATATTACTAACCAAATAAATAATAACAACCAAATAGACATTAACAACCTTGTAAATATTACTAACCAAATAAATAATAACAACCAAATAGACATTAACAACCTTGTAAATATTACCAACCAAATAAATAATAACAACCAAATAGACATTAACAACCTTGTAAATATTACCAACCAAATAAATAATAACAACCAAATAGACATTAACAACCTTGTAAATATTACCAACCAAATAAATAATAACAACCAAATAGACATTAACAACCTTGTAAATATTACCAACCAAATAAATAATAACAACCAAATAGACATTAACAACCTTGTAAATATTACCAACCAAATAAATAATAACAACCAAATAGACATTAACAACCTTGTAAATATTACCAACCAAATAAATAATAACAACCAAATAGACATTAACAACCTTGTAAATATTACCAACCAAATAAATAATAACAACCAAATAGACATTAACAACCTTGTAAATATTACTAACCAAATAAATAATAACAACCAAATAGACATTAACAACCTTGTAAATATTACCAACCAAATAAATAATAACAACCAAATAGACATTAACAACCTTGTAAATATTACCAAACAAATAAATAATAACAACCAAATAGACATTAACAACCTTGTAAATATTACCAACCAAATAAATAATAACAACCAAATAGACATTAACAACCTTGAAATATTACTAACCAAATAAATAATAACAACCAAATAGACATTAACAACCTTGTAAATATTACCAACCAAATAAATAATAACAACCAAATAGACATTAACAACCTTGTAAATATTACCAACCAAATAAATAATAACAACCAAATAGACATTAACAACCTTGTAAATATTACCAACCAAATAAATAATAACAACCAAATAGACATTAACAACCTTGTAAATATTACCAACCAAATAAATAATAACAACCAAATAGACATTAACAACCTTGTAAATATTACCAACCAAATAAATAATAACAACCAAATAGACATTAACAACCTTGTAAATATTACCAACCAAATAAATAATAACAACCAAATAGACATTAACAACCTTGTAAATATTACCAACCAAATAAATAATAACAACCAAATAGACATTAACAACCTTGTAAATATTACCAACCAAATAAATAATAACAACCAAATAGACATTAACAACCTTGTAAATATTACCAACCAAATAAATAATAACAACCAAATAGACATTAACAACCTTGTAAATATTACCAACCAAATAAATAATAACAACCAAATAGACATTAACAACCTTGTAAATATTACTAACCTAATAAATAATAACAACCAAATAGACATTAACAACCTTATAAATATTACCAACCAAATAAATAATAACAACCAAATAGACATTAACAACCTTGTAAATATTACCAACCAAATAAATAATAACAACCAAATAGACATTAACAACCTTGTAAATATTACTAACCAAATAAATAATAACAACCAAATAGACATTAACAACCTTGTAAATATTACCAACCAAATAAATAATAACAACCAAATAGACATTAACAACCTTGTAAATATTACCAACCAAATAAATAATAACAACCAAATAGACATTAACAACCTTGTAAATATTACCAACCAAATAAATAATAACAACCAAATAGACATTAACAACCTTGTAAATATTACCAACCAAATAAATAATAACAACCAAATAGACATTAACAACCTTGTAAATATTACCAACCAAATAAATAATAACAACCAAATAGATATTAATATCTATTTGTGTGTGAGAGAGAGAGAGAGAGAGAGAGAGAGAGTGTGTGTGTGTGAGAGAGAGAGTGTGTGTGTATGTGAGAGAGAGAGAGAGAGTGTGTGTGTGTGTGTACGAGTGTTAGAGCGAGAGAGAGAGCGTGTCAAAAATTCCTGTAATTACTACAGATTATAATCTGTTCCTGATGACTTCTATTCCTAACTTTACGTAATTTTATTTTCGCGTAGAGAAACCCAATCTAGTCATTAAATTCGAATAATAATATGTTGACTGGTTTTAATCTAACCTAAGCTCCGAACTATTTATTATTAACTGTTTTCGTATTGTTTTGTTTGTTCCAGCACCTTACATCCGCCAGTGCAAGGAAAGTGACCCAAAGCTCTTGGATTGCATCATTAAGTCCGTGCACCACCTCAGGCCGTACCTGGCCAAAGGTAATTTTACTGTTTTATCCGACACCCAAGCATTACTTGATTTAATCGAGCCTATAATTACACTTCCCCATAGCTTAGCTTTATAATGGCTTCCGCGTACTGAATCTAGGTTATTCGTGTACAATACTTCGTGCCCAAGATAAGTCCATCATAAACATAATTACCGACGCATTTACAGATAGCACAGATGTAAAAACATAGATAAAATAATTACATATCTGGAGAAATAAATGGTTTAAAGTCAAAGTAAAAATTGTTTTAATAATATGGGACTCATTACATTCTGTGAGTTTTTATAAAAAGTAAATCTACTTAGATTGATAATATTTTAGGATTCTTCGAGAGGTGTTTGAGGTTAAACTCCCCAGAAGGATATATTATGTTTGCAACTTTTACAGACTAAAGAACGATTTGAAGTAATTGTTTTGTAATAAATTTAATATTAATTTTACTCTTCAATTGGGAAATTAAATTATTATAACTTTAGCATAGTTTTCATACCATACGAGCTGTGACTTAAGAACAGATTATAAATGCTGTATCTCCGTAAATGCTTTGTTTAGCGATGTCGTGTACTTGAGAAATAAAACCTTCTAGGCTTGAGAAGCAAATGTAAAACTGTTTGCAGAACACTCATTCCAGTAACTACTTAGCCTAAGCTTATATGTTTAAGTAAGCTGCTACTCTGCCACAACCGGAACTGGGGCGACTGAATCATTCGATTCTGTTTTAAACGGAAAGTAAGCAACGCAATACTAATAATAAAGTTGACAAAAACAATATAACAGCAGTGTCCTTTGAGAGGGTGTCTTATTGACATTCAGGGGGGAGAGTAGGTAATTTATGCCTCAGAGGCAAAAGGTAGAATATTATTTACCATTTCAGGCCCATCTGACTCTTAAAATTAGACACAATTTGAGAAAAAAATATAAAAAATATTCTTAAATACGACTTTAACATATTTCTGTATTAATAAACTACCATTCTATTTAGAAATACTGAATCTACTTGGCTGCTTTAAGAGTTTGTTAAAGGCTTCATCTTTTTTTATAGCAATTTTCACACGGATATAACCCGTGACCAGGCTGTTCACAGGCTACTCAGAATATTTATTTCTCAAACGATATCATCGCCAAACGAAGTTATATTGAATAGTATTTTATGTACATAGCCTACTCTCTAAGAGTACAAAACTCTAGGTTATGATTGGTCTATCTATATGGAAAGTATATGGATCTGATAATGTTTACATTTTCGCATGAGAATCGTTTGAAATTAATATGAAATTTAAAATTGATATTTACCCAATTTACTTAAAAAAAACACACACACACAATTAGGATCCATCTGAAGGGTGGGGTTTTCCCACCAGCTCTTTTACTGTACACCAGGGCTACGAGACTCAATGATTAAAAAAAAAATTAAAGTTGCATGTCCAATAATTGATTTTTTCAAAAATTGTCAATATTATCTGATTAAAAAAACAGAATGAGGAAGGGTGAATTATTTTTTGTATGGTTGTACTCTATGTAAAAGTCTCACCGTAAAATCTTAGTGTTAACTAAATATGTAGTAAAAACATCAAACAAGTTGTAAGGGATTTCATGAAACCCTGTAGTCTATTTACTTGAGGTAGTCATGTTCACTACAAACGGGAACATGTTTATCTACGAAAATATGCTAAAGTTATAGAAGTAGATGTAGCAAGCTAACAGACTCGTTGTAACAAGCAACAGTGTTCACAGAAGCATTCTTAAATGAAATAAAAATAAACTTTTCCTTCGCGTAGACAGTTGCAATTCCAGCAAAGCAAGGTTAAAAAACATTTCTGGTTTAAAATTATCTTCTCATGATAAAAACTTGTTCAATAAGTTTTTAATAAGGTTATATTAGTGTCAGTAACGAATCCAGAAATCCCCTGGGATAGGACATTGACATTCTGCTAGAACTGGAAGCCAGTGTATTCTCCTAAAGATAGTTGTTGAAAGTTGAATGTCATTTAAAGCTTAAAATTAAACACAAGTTGACAAAACGATTGTAAATTAAATTTGTTCTTAATTTAAATACACAGTTTTAAATATTATTCTATGACCATTAAATTTAAGTAGACTACATGCACAGGTGGTATTTATTTAAAAATCAGTTTAAAGGCTTGCAAGAAATAACAGTTTCTTAAAAGTTAATTTCAAGTTTTTATTTTGATACACTACAAACTATTGAATCTAAGACATTTCTTCGATAAGAGCCTCATCCTCTGTTTCTGCGATTCTCTAAACCAGGCGTCTCCAACCTACGACCAGCGCGCAACATCCGGCCCGCGAACAGATTTTTTCCGGCCCGCGAAAGCTATCGTACTGGAAAAAAATTATTTTATCTGGCAATATATTTCCTCAAGGTAAAAGTCAAAACAGTAAACTCAAAATCTCACGAAAAACTATTTTTTAATAAACAAACACACTAGTTCACAACAGACTAGTTTCGGCGACGATGTCACCTTCCTCAGTGCCTGGCTACTACAGTCGTACTACTACTTCGAGTCTTAACTAAATATATTTCCTTTTAACGATTTTTACCATTAATTATGAGTACAGCACTCTTCTCTTATTTGCCTCTTCTTTTCTCTATAAGTGTAAAACTATATGTAAACAAGTAAAAAACTAAGCAAGAAAATCTCAAAACCACCACTGAGCTCTTGATTAAAAAAAAAGTCGTGGGTGTATGGTGGGGGGCTAGGCTTTCTGCGCTGAAATATTGCCCGCATTTCCTCCAAATGTTTTCGATGTGGCCCTTGAGTAGAAAAGGTTGAAGACCCCTGCTCTAAGCCATAGCTAGTCTAAGCGCCCTTCGAAAGTTTTATTCCCCATATAGGCACTCATCGTCAATCGAAACATTGCAGGAATACAAAATTTTTAACAAACTGACCACTAGATTTTTTTTAGTAGATAAAAGATCTTTCTACAAAGAGGTTTAACACTCAAAACTCCCTCGTTGCGTTCCTGACGTTTTAAAGGTAATTCAATTTGATAAATAATGTCTTGAAGTTTTAGAACATATAAAGGTAGTAACGGTTGAAAATTGTATTTGGTATGAGCTTTCAAGGTCTTACGGGTTGGATTTATGCCCAACTAGGACCAAGTCCCGAGTTTCAGGGTCCGACCCTTAGGTAAGGCCAAGCGAGAGTGGATAAAGGCACTACCTGGACCGAACTAATCAGACGAGGTATTAAGTTAGGGAACCTGGCTGCTCGGAAGTTTCTACTGGTCTCGATTAGTTCTGGAAACACAGTGTCTGGTTGGAGTTCTTGTTTCTCGTCCCAGGGGCCCCCAGTCCAGGCCTTACAGCAAAGTCGCAATACTCTTAGTAACACAGATCGTGGCAACAAGACCACCGCCCCAGGCCTGACGCTAGGGAGTCACGAGTTTGAGGTTGGATTCGTGGGGGTAGAGGTTTCATGCATCTAGAATGGAGATTATTCCACAAAAGGAATAAGTTGAGACACAAGTTGACAAATAAGTAAATTAAATTTGTTGTCAATTTAGGTTTAAAGATTAACTGATGTACATTAAATTCAAGTATGAGTACCAGTGGTATTTATATAGCAAATCAGTTTAAATCTTGAAGAAATAACAAAGTCTCAAAAGAAAACTGTCTCCATTTTCGAAAAATATAATCTTATTAAAAAAACATTGACTTGAAGTGATTTCTTTGAAATTTTATTACAACCCCCGTATTATGATAAAAGGTTTTCATCTGGAAAACCATAGCTAGTCCATTAAAGGCACTCTTCGAAGCTTAATTTTTTAAATATAAGATTATCGCCAAACAAAGTTACTCCCATTTAATTCTTTAATTTGATTAAACATGATCAAGTTTTCTACTTTATAGAAACGTCTTAGACTCTATCGTTTTAGTCTTGACAAAGGAGTGCAATTATAAAGTTTACATTAAATAATAAATAAGGTACAAATATATTACAAGCATTAAATCTATGAGATAAACAGTTATTTTTTAAAAATTCAAATATACAGGCCTGTGTGTGTGTGTGTATGTATATGTGTGTGTGTGTGTGTGTGTATGTATATGTGTGTGCGTGTGTGTATGTATGTGTGTATGTGTGTGTATGTGTATATGTGTGTGCATGTGTGTGTGTGTGTGTGTGTGTGTGTGTGTGTGTGTGTGTGTGTGTGTGTGTGTGTGTGTGTGTGTGTGTATGTCTGTGTGTGTGTGTGTGAGTGAGTGTGTTTGTGTGAGTGTGTGTGTGTGGGTGTGTGTGTATGTATATGTGTGTGCATGTGTGTGCGTGTGTGTGTGTGTGTGTGTGTGTGTGTGTGTGTGTGTGGGTGGGTGTGTGTGTGTGTGTGTGAGTGTGTATGTATATGTGTGTGCATGTGTGTGCGTGTGTGTGTGTGTGTGTGTGTGTGTGTGTGTGTGTGTGTGTGTGTGTGTGTGTGTGTCTCTTTTATATATTAAATTCAATTATTTTATTCTTAAATACTTGGGCATATATATATTTCACAGAAAATACATTATTTTAATATATGTTCAATGCTATGATATAAAATAGATCAGATTTATACAATCTACAATTTACATATAGAAATCTGAAAGTGATAAACAAAACTACATATATTTTATTAATGAATTTGTAGGAATTCCTGAGATAGCAATGCCATCAATAGAGCCCTTCAGGTTAGATTCATTATCATTATCACTCACTGGAGGACCAAAAGGATACAAAATAACTCTTTTGGACTCTGATATGTTTGGAGCTAGTGCCTTTACAATCCGCAAAATTAAGTAAGTATTCTTTCTATTGAAAATGTCTATACTTTAGTTTTATGCTAATCAAAACAGAGTAAATGCTCTCTATTTTACTCACACAAAAAATAGGGGTTTTTAAGATGGTCTTTGCTCTTAAGTTATTAATAAAAAAGAAAGACAAATTTAGGTTGCTTTCATATTTATATATTTGGTTTAGTATTCATTTTTTTAACTACTAAGAATTTTTAAAATAAATTTTAATTGTAAGCCTCTTTAAAACTTGTGGCCAGCTTATTATTTGTCTAAGCATTGTTAACTTTTCAAATTCTATTGTTTCAAGCTATAGACTGTTTCTAGTACTTCCAAAGTATTGTTTAATAATATTCTAAGTTTCCCAAATTTTCCGATTGCAACTAAAATTATTATTATGAGCAAATTTAAAGACTTTTCAAATTTTAATCCAAATTGTTAGAACTGATTCTAAGGAATAATCAAGAAATTGTGATTATCCTTTTCCACAACTGTTTTATTTTAAATATTTTAATATAATAGATTTTGTTTAGTATTTAAAATATTTGTTTATCAGGCTTGATATATTAATACTTGAAACTCCTTTTTAATGTATAATAGTGTGCTTGTTAAAGTTGAATATTTGTATTTGTTGATTTCATCTTCACCTGAGCTACTAGTTTTCACTAAAAACATTTGTAAATACTTTACAACTCACCTATAGTAGCACTTACTTATATTTGTTGTTTCGGGAGATGTGTCCCATTGTCAACTCACACCGTAACTCCCTAGTACTTCGTAAACAGCGCTTCTCAACAAATAGCCTATAAGTAAGTGCTAATAGAGGCAAGTTGTAAAATATTTACAAGTGTTTATAGTAAATATTCGTAATTTGCAGAAAACTCTGATATATAATTATTTTAACATTTCATAATTACGAGATTTAACTCTAAAATTTAATTATTGGTTGTTATAATCATCTTGATTTCACTGATTAATGACAAGTAATTATTTTTAAAGAACTAAAGGGAAACTATAGCAACTTACTGGGCTGACGCATTTTGAAACCATCGTTTCATTGATGGTTGTTTCATCAAATGTCTCAGCAAATAAGTTGCTATGTTTTTCACTTACATATTTAAAAGTTACTACTTATGTATTTAAATTATTTCAAGCACTTGCCTGATGACATTTGTTCACAATTTTCTGGTAAAAAGCCTATTCTTCATTGCAAACATTTATTTTTCCAAGTTTCCCATGCTCTGCTTACTTTATAAACAATGACATCTTCTGCTGCCTTGAACTATTAATTTTCACTCACACAGTTTCCTGAAGTAGCCCTACATATAGTTTCTTTTGAACTATTAATTTTCACTCACACAGTTTCATGAAGTAGCCCCACATATAGTTTCTTTTGAACTATTAATTTTCACTCACACAGTTTCTTGAAGTAGCCCTACATATAGTTTCTTTTGAACTATTAATGTTCACTCACACAGTTTCCTGAAGTAGCCCTACATATAGTTTCTTTTGAACTATTAATTTTCACTCACACAGTTTCCTGAAGTAGGCATACATATAGTTTCTTTTGAACTATTAATTTTCACTCAAACAGTTTCCTGAAGTAGCCCTATATATAGTTTCTTTTGAACTATTAATTTTCACTCACACAGTTTCCTGAAGTAGGCATACATATAGTTTCTTTTGAACTATTAATTTTCACTCAAACAGTTTCCTGAAGTAGCCCTACATATAGTTTCTTTTGAACTATTAATTTTCACTCACACAGTTTCCTGAAGTAGCCCTACATATAGTTTCTTTTGAACTATTAATTTTCACTTACACAGTTTCCTGAAGTAGCCCTACATATAGTTTCTTTTGAACTATTAATTTTCACTCACACAGTTTCCTGAAGTAGCCCTACATATAGCTTCTTTTGAACTATTAATTTTCACTCACACAGTTTCCTGAAGTAGGCATACATATAGTTTCATTTGAACTATTAATTTTCACTCACACAGTTTCCTGAAGTAGGCATACATATAGTTTCTTTTGAACTATTAATTTTCACTCACACAGTTTCCTGAAGTAGCCCTACATATAGTTTCTTTTGAACTATTAATTTTCACTCACACAGTTTCCTGAAGTAGCCCTACATATAGTTTCTTTTGAACTATTAATTTTCACTCACACAGTTTCTTGAAGTAGCCCTACATATAGTTTCTTTTGAACTATTAATTTTCACTCACACAGTCTCCTGAAGTAGGCCTACATATAGTTTCTTTTGAACTATTAATTTTCATTTACACAGTCTCCTGAAGTAGGCATACATATAGCTTCAATTGAACTATTAATTTTCACTCACACAGTTTCCTGAAGTAGCCCTACATATAGTTTCTTTTGAACTATTAATTTTCACTCACACAGTTTCCTGAAGTAGCCCTACATATAGTTTCTTTTGAACTATTAATTTTCACTCACACAGTTTCTTGAAGTAGCCCTACATATAGTTTCTTTTGAACTATTAATGTTCACTCACACAGTTTCCTGAAGTAGCCCTACATATAGTTTCTTTTGAACTATTAATTTTCACTCACACAGTTTCCTGAAGTAGCCCTACATATAGTTTCTTTTGAACTATTAATTTTCACTCACACAGTTTCCTGAAGTAGCCCTACATATAGTTTCTTTTGAACTATTAATTTTCACTCACACAGTCTCCTGAAGTAGGCCTACATATAGTTTCTTTTGAACTATTAATTTTCACTCACACAGTCTCCTGAAGTAGGCATACATATAGTTTCAATTGAACTATTAATTTTCACTCACACAGTTTCCTGAAGTAGCCCTACATATAGTTTCTTTTGAACTATTAATTTTCAATCACACAGTCTCCTGAAATAGGCCTACATATAGTTTCTTTTGAACTATTAATTTTCACTCACACAGTCTCCTGAAGTAGGCCTACATATAGTTTCTTTTGCACTATTAATTTTCACTCACATAGTCTCTTGAAGTAGGCCTACATATAGTTTCTTTTGCACTATTAATTTTCACTCACACAGTCTCCTGAAGTAGGCCTACATATAGTTTCTTTTGAACTATTAATTTTCACTCACACAGTTTCCTGAAGTAGCCCTACATATAGCTTCTTTTGAACTATTAATTTTCACTCACACAGTTTCCTGAAGTAGCCCTACATATAGTTTCTTTTGAACTATTAATTTTCACTCACACAGTTTCTTGAAGTAGCCCTACATATAGTTTCTTTTGAACTATTAATGTTCACTCACACAGTTTCCTGAAGTAGCCCTACATATAGTTTTTTTTGAACTATTAATTTTCACTCACACAGTTTCCTGAAGTAGCCCTACATATAGTTTCTTTTTGAACTATTAATTTTCACTCACACAGTCTCCTGAAGTAGGCCTACATATAGTTTCTTTTGAACTATTAATTTTCACTCACACAGTCTCCTGAAGTAGGCATACATATAGTTTCAATTGAACTATTAATTTTCACTCACACAGTTTCCTGAAGTAGCCCTACATATATTTTCTTTTGAACTATTAATTTTCACTCACACAGTCTCCTGAAATAGGCCTACATATAGTTTCTTTTGAACTATTAATTTTCACTCACACAGTCTCCTGAAGTAGGCCTACATATAGTTTCTTTTGCACTATTAATTTTCACTCACACAGTCTCTTGAAGTAGGCCTACATATAGTTTCTTTTGCACTATTAATTTTCACTCACACAGTCTCCTGAAGTAGGCCTACATATAGTTTCTTTTGAACTATTAATTTTCACTCACACAGTTTCCTGAAGTAGCCCTACATATAGTTTCTTTTGAACTATTAATTTTCACTCACACAGTTTCCTGAAGTAGCCCTACATATAGTTTCTTTTGAACTATTAATTTTCACTCACACAGTTTCCTGAAGTAGCCCTACATATAGTTTCTTTTTGAACTATTAATTTTCACTCACACAGTCTCCTGAAGTAGGCCTACATATAGTTTCTTTTGAACTATTAATTTTCACTCACACAGTCTCCTGAAGTAGGCATACATATAGTTTCAATTGAACTATTAATTTTCACTCACACAGTTTCCTGAAGTAGCCCTACATATATTTTCTTTTGAACTATTAATTTTCACTCACACAGTCTCCTGAAATAGGCCTACATATAGTTTCTTTTGAACTATTAATTTTCACTCACACAGTCTCCTGAAGTAGGCCTACATATAGTTTCTTTTGCACTATTAATTTTCACTCACACAGTCTCTTGAAGTAGGCCTACATATAGTTTCTTTTGCACTATTAATTTTCACTCACACAGTCTCCTGAAGTAGGCCTACATATAGTTTCTTTTGAACTATTAATTTTCACTCACACAGTTTCCTGAAGTAGCCCTACATATAGCTTCTTTTGAACTATTAATTTTCACTCACACAGTTTCCTGAAGTAGCCCTACATATAGTTTCTTTTGAACTATTAATTTTCACTCACACAGTTTCTTGAAGTAGCCCTACATATAGTTTCTTTTGAACTATTAATTTTCACTCACACAGTTTCCTGAAGTAGCCCTACATATAGTTTCTTTTGAACTATTAATTTTCACTCACACAGTTTCCTGAAGTAGCCCTACATATAGCTTCTTTTGAACTATTAATTTTCACTCACACAGTTTCCTGAAGTAGGCATACATATAGTTTCATTTGAACTATTAATTTTCACTCACACAGTTTCCTGAAGTAGGCATACATATAGTTTCTTTTGAACTATTAATTTTCACTCACACAGTTTCCTGAAGTAGCCCTACATATAGTTTCTTTTGAACTATTAATTTTCACTCACACAGTTTCCTGAAGTAGCCCTACATATAGTTTCTTTTGAACTATATATTTTCACTCACACAGTTTCTTGAAGTAGCCCTACATATAGTTTCTTTTGAACTATTAATGTTCACTCACACAGTTTCCTGAAGTAGCCCTACATATAGTTTCTTTTGAACTATTAATTTTCACTCACACAGTTTCCTGAAGTAGCCCTACATATAGTTTCTCTTGAACTATTAATTTTCACTCACACAGTTTCCTGAAGTAGCCCTACATATAGTTTCTTTTTGAACTATTAATTTTCACTCACACAGTCTCCTGAAGTAGGCCTACATATAGTTTCTTTTGAACTATTAATTTTCACTCACACAGTCTCCTGAAGTAGGCATACATATAGTTTCAATTGAACTATTAATTTTCACTCACACAGTTTCCTGAAGTAGCCCTACATATAGTTTCTTTTGAACTATTAATTTTCACTCACACAGTCTCCTGAAATAGGCCTACATATAGTTTCTTTTGAACTATTAATTTTCACTCACACAGTCTCCTGAAGTAGGCCTACATATAGTTTCTTTTGCACTATTAATTTTCACTCACACAGTCTCTTGAAGTAGGCCTACATATAGTTTCTTTTGCACTATTAATTTTCACTCACACAGTCTCCTGAAGTAGGCCTACATATAGTTTCTTTTGAACTATTAATTTTCACTCACACAGTTTCCTGAAGTAGCCCTACATATAGCTTCTTTTGAACTATTAATTTTCACTCACACAGTTTCCTGAAGTAGCCCTACATATAGTTTCTTTTGAACTATTAATTTTCACTCACACAGTTTCTTGAAGTAGCCCTACATATAGTTTCTTTTGAACTATTAATGTTCACTCACACAGTTTCCTGAAGTAGCCCTACATATAGTTTCTTTTGAACTATTAATTTTCACTCACACAGTTTCCTGAAGTAGCCCTACATATAGTTTCTTTTGAACTATTAATTTTCACTCACACAGTTTCCTGAAGTAGCCCTACATATAGTTTCTTTTGAACTATTAATTTTCACTCACACAGTCTCCTGAAGTAGGCCTACATATAGTTTCTTTTGTACTATTAATTTTCACTCACACAGTTTCCTGAAGTAGGCATACATATAGTTTCTTTTGAACTATAAATTTTCACTCACACAGTCTTCTGAAGTAGGCCTACCTATTGTTTCTTTCTTGACATGTTTTATACAACATTTACATTAACATGATAGATTTCAGTGTTATTTTTTTTATTTTTAACCACCCTTTATAACCCAACGTAATACATTACTCTACTATTGTTATAATTAATATTCTTTATTTACACCACTAACTTGCTGTTACTTCTCACCAGATGTATTTCTAGCTCATTGCATTGTTTAATGCTGTAAGAAACAAACTTATCTCAAAATTTTAAATAGTTGAAGATTATAAAAAATAAATATTCCTTCGCCCATCTACATTTTAATGTATTTAGTAGTTTTGAAAATCTATTCGCAACGTAAGTTTTAACTCATTACAATACTAAACAGAAAACATTGTTTTAGTACTGCATTGATCATTATTCCAAACATAAACTGTCATATTTTCTTATTTTATGAAAGGTTCTCTTTGAAAATGTTAATTGTTTAATGTTTTGCTTTGACATCTCATTCCTTAGGCTACAACTTACAACACATCCTTAGTATTTGATGATCTCTGCTTGTTTACAGAATCATTATTTCTATATTCTTTATATTTTTTTCGACAACCACAGAGTGTGCTTTTTTAAAAATTCATCACATTCTATATTTTTCCCAGACCCTATTTTGGTTTATTTAATTTTAGTTAGAATTATTTTTTCCTTACATTGTCACATTAAAAAAATGCAGGCTATTCTAATAGTGCTCCACTATTGTCCTTTCTTGTTTTAAAAAAAGTTTTTTTCAAGTTCTCTGACTTGAAGAAGCAATTTCCTTTCAGTAATTCAATTGCTCTTTCTTCAACTTTTTCATCTAAAAAATTACCTTCTGTTAATTATTCATAGTTCTGAATCCAATTATTATTTAAAAATATAAATTGGAATTACATTATAATTAGTAAATACGATCACTGCATTCTATTAAAACCTATGATAATATATAAGAAGTATTTATTTTGATTACAAAATTTATGTGTAATTTTATAATGAACTTATTAATTATAGGTTAGGGAACCCTTTCGAAGCTACTGTTAACATTCCAAAGATGAGCATGGACTCACATTATAAGAGCAGTGGAGTTCTATTAGTTATCCCAGCTTCTGGAAATGGGACCTTCCATGCTAACATGGGTGAGTTTACTTTTTTGTAAGAAGTAAAAATTCTAATTTCAAAAGAAACTTTTCTACCAAGAAAATTGTCAACAATATAATGCAAAAAAGATGTTTATTGTAACAATATTGATTTCATTGACTATATAAATTTAAAATATTTTCACAACTAAAAGAAAAAATTTAAGTAAGTTACTGCTGATGGAATTCAAAACAGATGTTTCATTGACAAAGCCACGCCGCTACTCGAGTAACAATGTGGCTTTGTAAATGAAATTACTGTTTTGAAATACTCCAGCAGTATTTTATTTAAGTTTATTCACTAAGTTATAAATCAATTATTTATCAACAAAAAATATATTTTTTTAAAATTTATTTTAAAGACTATACAAGGATAACTGTGAACATCCTAAACATATTACCTGCATTTAGTATTTTATTTATGACTGAACCGAACAATTCACAAACTACACTTAATATCCAAAAATGTGATATTTTAAGGAAGCTTGAATGACATCCCAGACTTTTAACAAGAGATTTAACATTTAAACAGATAAAATTAAAAAAGAAACATATCATGCATGAATTAATGAGTATTGGACAAGAAACACCAAAGCTACAAACAAGAGTGGAATTATTATGGGTAGCAACTGGATGTTATAAAAAAAATATACATTGAATTTGTTGTTCAAATATATTTTCAACACATTATTTTAAAACTCATAAATTATTTTAAATTTCAATCAAATGAAAATGATAAGTTAAGAGAAGTTCTTGGAAACTATAATGACAGAATTTGAAATACTATTATTTAATCACCACCAGAATAAAAAAATATATAAAATCTGGAAATATATAAAAAAACTACTGTAACTGTGAGTAATAAATTAGTTCCGCCTATGATCTGTATTAGTTTTATTTAAAATCAGTCAAACACAAATTTAAATTGCATATTCTTAAAATAATGGTAGAACATTGCCTCATATCTTCTATTTGAATAAAAATGTTTTTCAAAATAGTTTGAGAGTTTTAATTTTTAATAAATATGTAATAAATTCACGTTACTATGTAATAAAACTTAAAAATAAAAAATCATTTCAAATTCTATAGAATACTCTTCTTCAATATCTTTTTATTACCACAATTCTGTATTTTAAGCATATATTGTAGTACAAAGCACGACTTTTAAGTTAATAAATTATAGGATAAATGTTTCTTAGGAAAAAGTGTATATTTTTATTTTGTTGATAAACAAAAAACTGATAATAACTGTCTAATATACTACTCCTTGGATCGGAGCAATTAAAAACGTTCTATCTCAGTAAGTTTTTACAAATTTACAAAAGTCAAAGTTCGGATAGTCATAAACTGATGTTAAAGTGGTTAATTATGTTTCACTGAACGTAATGAACTACAAAATTCAAGTGTCTAATATATTAAAATACTTATGATGTGGTTCCAGATGATGTTACAGCTATAGTAAAGGGAACAATATCTACTCATAAAAAGAATGGAAAAGATTATCTACATGTTGACAAATTAGACTTGGAACTTAAAATTAAAAATATACAGATGACAGTGAGCAAAGTCTTCAATAACAACAAAGTATTAAGTAAGTTCTACTTATTTCTTCACCTTAAACGGCATAAACATATAATCCTGATTATGACATTTCATTGAATATAGCTTTATAGAAACTAAACTGTGTTTTATTGTAAATAAAACAATATTAAAAATGCTAACAATATGCTTTTACAAGTTTTGATAATTATCTTTTTTTTTGCTTTAACTATTTTTAATGCCAACATTTGTTGATTCCATCTTCGCGTGAGCTACTAGTAATCACTTACACTTTTAAATGTTTTAAACTTGCCTATAGTAGCACTTACTTTGCTTGTTGAGGACGGCCGTTTCAGGAGATGTGTCCCTTTGTCAACTCAGACCGTAACTCATATTTTTAATAATAATGTAAAATATGTTGTATTTGTTGTAATTTGTATGTAAGAGAATACTGTAGATAATATTATTCACTATATTTTATATTGCCAATTTCCTATCGAAATCTTTTTGCTGTTCATGACGAGCTGGTTGTTGATCACTTATTACACTTTTGCTATTACTTGCGATCAGACTTTTTGTTAACTAAAGGTTGTTAAATTGTTAACTTACACTTGGAGGAAACGTTTTTGTCTTAAGGCTGAAGAAGTAGTAAGACGAAAACATTTCCTCCAAGTGTAAGTTAACAATTTAACAACTTTTAGTTAGCAAAAAAGTCTGGTCGCAAGTAATAGCAAAAGTATAATAAGCCCATTTCCTCTTTAGATATTTTAATTTGGAATAAACTTATTTTAATTTTAGTCAAAACAACGTTTATAAAATGTAAAGTTATTAATATTCGTGAATGTCATATTTTTCATAACTTGTTTCTATATTATATTTATTTTTACTCTTTTATTGATTTAGAAACATATCAAAGACATAAGAAAGATAATCCCAAATTTTAACTACACAACACATATACTAGACTAACACACATACATACAGCCAGACTGCAAAAAACTAACAACTTCCTTGTATTTAAAAAAAATTGAAATGTACTAATACCAAATATACAAAAACAACATATTTTTAAACGATCCCACATATTTTGTATTCTACATATTGTCTTATACATAGTACATAACCCCACCACATCCATTTATTACATGTCTGCAACCTTGAGTGAAAGCTATCAATAGTACGAAGATTTCATCAATAAAATAATGGTTTCTAAACCAGAACATGTCGTCACAGTAAGTTGTGATTTCTTTTACTCAGTTTTTTTTAAAGCAATTTCTTTATTTTTTTTATTTAGGTGAACCAAGTTCCTTCTTTCCTTCTTCCGTGCCATTGGCAGGGAGTTTTATATCACCATCCCATTGATGTAAAATTATAAATCTGTGTTTTAAACATATCTTTCCTGGAGTTTGTGGATTGTACATCATCAGGTTTTTTACAATTTTATTATGGATTATACTTGGCAATAAACCCCCATATAGGTGGTTTTCAGCAATTGCGTTTCGCACTTGATCAGTGTATTGTTCAATGTTTTAAGCTACTAAAAATACTGTGTTTGTTTCATGATTATTCTGGAGTGTTTGTGTGTTGAATGTTTTAGAGGCAACGTTGTATTTGATTTGTCGGAATGATGGAGCAATTTTTTGTGATGTATTAATATGTTAATGTTATATACTTTTGTTTTTGTGTATTATTATTCTTTTTTGTGAAATCTGCTGTGTTACTGGTGTGATGGTTTTTGCATATTGTACTGTTTATCAGTGGGTGTTTGTACCGTCTCTACAGGCAATGTATTTCATCGTGTTGAGTTCGTTCATTTTGTCTTCGTTGTTCATTGGTATTTTTTCCTCATTTTTATTTGATTTTATTGTTGAGTTTTTATGACTTCACATTGCAATTCACTTTGGCTCCTTTTATAGCAGGTGTTTGGTTTACCTACAGATTAATGGCTTTGTCTTCATTGTTCATTGGTATTTTTTTCTCATTTTTATTTGATTTTATTGTTGAGTTTTTATGACTTCACATTGCAATTCACTTTGGCTCCTTTTATAGCAGGTGTTTGGTTTACCTACAGATTAATGGCTTTGTCTTCATTGTTCATTGGTATTTTTTTCTCATTTTTATTTGATTTTATTGTTGAGTTTTTATGACTTCACATTGCAATTCACTTTTGCTCCTTTTATAGCAGGTGTTTGGTTTACCTACAGATTAATGGCTTTGTCTTCATTGTTCATTGGTATTTTTTTCTCATTTTTATTTGATTTTATTGTTGAGTTTTTATGACTTCACATTGCAATTTGTTTTGGCACCTTTTATAGCAGGTGTTTGGTCCTACAGGTCAGAAGCTTTGTCTTTATGAATCACCATCTCTTATTAAAGTTGTAATACTTTTATTTGTTTTTTATTTTACATCTAACATTTAGGGGACATACGCATATTAAGTAATACTCTTAGGAGGGGAGGGATACAGCATTTTGTTGTCCTGTGTTATTTAGGGATGGGGTATGGGCCAGCATTAGGTAGCACCAAAACTGGAAATCATTTATAAAAGCAGTATAGATCAAGACCATAACTCAAAGTACAAAACACACATCGGTCACTTCTTTTATAACCCAAAAACAAAAAAGTACAATATTTTGAATTCTTTTGATATCATTTACTTTTTATTGTTTTGAAATAGCTGATCAAGAGGGGATTGAAAACATTGCAGCGCTGTGACTCAACCTTTATTTTGTTTCTTTATCATACTGATAGCAAAGGGGGGTAAATGTTCTTCTTTCATAAATTTTGTTTGAAAATTAAAATGTTCATTCATTTATGCCCTCATTGAATTACCCTTTAAATGATGAAAGTTAAATATAGTTAATTTAATAAAAGCTACGGTTGTGATACGTTATACTTCAGGAATTTAGTACAGTGTTATGTTATGTCACATGGGAGAGGAATTAAAAAATGACCAAAAAATGTTTTATGTAATATGTGTATGGCCCCTCATGGATTTTGTTCACTACAAGCAACTATTAGACAGTGTAAGATTGAAACAACCTTAAATTAACTCACTTTTGAGCTTGCAAGGTGAACTTACAGTAGTACAAAAATAAAAACTCAACTCTCACAATATTTTTCAAGTATATAATGTATCAGATGAGTTTCGACAATCGTGTTTTCATGGTGTATAAAAGTGTATACTATTGAATCTTTAATTAAATTTAAAACATTGCTCTAAGTTTCATCTTGCAGTTTTTGAGTTCTACATCTTGAGGTTTGTTTTATTAAAATTACTACTAGTGGTATCCCTTTGAAAAAAAAAACACTATTTACTGATATTTATCTTGTCCATGACTCATAGCATTGAACAGTGCACTGACCTAATGCGAAATGTGTCTGCTGAAAAATACGAGTAAGTAGTGGTTTTTTTGCCAAGTTATACCCAAAATAGTCATTCCAAGTTTCAATTCAAAACTGGAGCTATTTTTCAGGGACTAAATATTTTTTAAACATGAAATAAGTAATGTATTAAAAACACTTTTTCTGAAGATGATTTTAATGTAGAATCGAAACGTATAGAAATGCTTTAAAACTAATTGAAAGGTTGTTTAAATTTACAAATTAACTATAATTGGTTATAATTAATTTTGTTGTTAAGAGGTATTTGTTACTACTATACTTTTTATAAAATTTTTGTTTTTCTATTTAAAGTTTTAGAACATCATGTAATAAACTATTTACATGATCTTCCTTTTTAACCTTCTTCTCAAGCATACAAACTTTTGAGGTTTAGACATGGTCTCATTATACCCCCCCCCCCCATGAAAGTGATAATTCTCAAAGAAATATATAATATTGAGCCCATTTTCCTCTCCAACACTTGTTTGTTCCTTTTTTAATCCAGCCTTTAACAGATCTTTTAAGACAACTACCCAACATTCAGGATTATAATTTTCACCAAATCATCCATATATTTAACCGTAAGTAATAGGATCATTTTCTTTTGTTTATATCTTTTACAACAAAAAATACATTTAATGACTTTTGTTTATTTTTTCAACAATTATTTTTAATATTTTTGAAAAGTACCTACCCCAATGTTGTTGTTTATTTTATGAAGTTAAAGATGTTTGTATTTCTCTTAGTACATTTACTAGGTAATTATCAGCTTTTTCAATATTTTATAACTTACAATTAACAAACAACATTATTTTATTTACATGAAAGAACCATTAGGGAAAATATTTTCTTGAAATAAACAATTTTATCAGAGATTGATTCTTATGATACTTAATCTGTCTTGTTTTACAGCTGATGCAACAAATCTGTTTTTAAAAGAGAATGGACAAGAGGTATTAAATGTAATGATGCCGCAATTAAGAGTAAGGCTGGCTGATGTCTTCAAAGGTGTAACAAATAAACTTCTAAGCAATGTTCCACGCCAAATGTTCCTTATTTCTAAATAATACTTATACATGCTGCACGACATGTTAAATTGTTTATATTTTATAAAATAAAAATGAAATTATAGATATAAGCTATGGTATGTTAAATTTTTTACACAAATGTGATATCAAAAAGCATTATATATTTTCAATATGTATTTTCAAATTAATTTTTTTCAAATGGACACTAATGGTTTTGTATCTTAGATAGCTAATGGAAAAACCAGTGGATTTAGGAAATAAAATTAATGATATTTGTATCGTGATGGAAATATTTTCTTCACTATAAATGTTTTCTTAAAATTAGAATTGCTAAAGTTAATGTTTAGGAAGATGTTATATATTACAACATAGGATCAGTTTTGTGGAAGTATTTCTAAATAATTAGTTGTCTTCTTTTAATGTTTAAAGAAAATAAGATTCCTGTTCATTATTCATGAAAGAGAAAATATTACAAACTATTATTTTTGCATCATTAGATCAGTTTGGTAATAACAATACTACAATCATTTCTCTTCAGAAGCAGATTTGTAAAATATAGGCTCAATTTTATAAATTGGTGGGTTTCTAAATCTGAAAAAAAAAATCTTTGAATAAGAAAGAAAAAAAATTGGAAAAGTTATTCTACAATAACTGTAGTTGTTATATTTTTGAATTTATTGTAAACTTGTCAATTGAAGTATATATTTTCCAACAATTTTATTTTTAAGTGACATGTATTATATTGTTATTTTTAATGGAAATCTATAAATATACACTTTATAAATTTAAAATAAAACAATAGGCTAAAAATGGCTAATCTACCATACTGTGAAACAAGATATCTAAAACGGGATCATTATTTTATTAAAACACAATGTTAAAACTTGAATTTACTTTAAAAAATTTGCAACAAAAATCTACTTTGCAGAAACTATAGATTTGCAATTGTAATTGTATTTATTTTTACCTTAATCACCTAAATATTTCATAAATATATTAAAAAGTCTGTGATATGGGGAATGTTTAGATATGTATGAAATTAAATAACTTAATTTTTGTCAAGGTTGCAATATTTGAACATGTTTATATACAAAATACTTAGTTAAATGTTTTTTAAATCAATAAATTTATATATGTTACAATAGTTTTATTTAATGAAAGTTTTCATTTTGTTTGGTACATGTTAATACACTGAATGTTTTTACAATTAGGTGTAAATCAATTTTATAGTAAAATTATGAAATAGTAAGAATTTAGTATATGTACTTTTTTTTAAACTTTAAAACCTTTTGGTTATTTTGAATACTTTTTATTTTAAACTTTATGTTATATTTTAGGAATTAAAATACAATGTTAGTTTATTATTAAGTTTTAATCAATAAATAATATATGTTTTCTAATATCCATCTTATTTATTTCAGACCAAATATTGCATTTGTCATAATATTATCTCTCCAATATGTTACAGCATGACCCCTATGAAATAGTTTATGATATTAAAGTAATATTATTTTAACTGATATATATTCAGAAGATGATTTTTGTGATGAACTCAACATTTGCAATGAACAGAACTTTAATTTAGGTGAGGGTGAGAAGACAGGTTATCTGGTGACACTATAATTGTTAACAATTCAACTCACAAAAATAAGATAAATCAACCCATACAAACTGTACAAGTCAGACGAAGCTGACCAAGTTTGAAGGCAGGTTAAATGGTGACACTACAACCGTGTTAAATTTAACTCACCAGAATCTGATAAATCAACCCGTACATCAGCCCTTACCTTCTCTCATTTACAGCAAACCAGAATCTTCCTTTATGGTTTAAATAGACATTTGTTTTGTAATTAATTTACCCCCTTTTACTGGAAATATGACTTTGGTTTGTCGGAACGAACAAGAGGCGAAACACCTTACTACTTTTTTGAAAATTTGTTTACTTCCGATATGTTTGATTTAATTACAAAAGAGATTATTCGGTATGCATTGCAATCTGCAGAGCATAGCTTTAGTACTTCCACAAAAGAAATTAAATTATTCATAGGCGTAAATCTATGTGTAAATTTATTATGAGGAGTATTTGTACAAACTATAAGCTGTATAACCTATTCAATGGTAAGAACTATGCAATTTCTTCTGTCTATATTAGTAATATTGTCCTTATTAGTAATAACATTAATTTTTGGCCCCTTAACGCCATATAACACATTAAAAAAGAATGAGCCCTTTAACGGCATATGACACATTTGTGGCCATTAAGTTTTTTTATAATAAAATCGTCAAAATTGGTAAAAAGTTACTTTTAATAATTTTTACACTATTTGATTAGTAATCTTTACAAAAAAAATCTCAAGCAATTTAGTTTAAGTTGAAAAAAATCTGTCACTGAAGAGGTTGATGCAACATATTTAATGTTACACAATATCAAGAGCACAGTGGTACAATATATTACAATAAAAATATTGAAAAGAACCCCAATACCACAAAAATAATCAAAAATAACAAATAAGACAAGTTACTTAAGATTAAACCCTTATGTACATTTCGATGACCATGTCATCATCATCAGAGGGTCTTGTTACAAAACACAATCTAGCACACAAGAAGTTACAAACTAGAATGATACCAATCGTTCTCCGCGGTCGCTATATATAGGCGTGAGGTAAGCTCCGCCCCCTCTCCGCCCTCGACCGACAAATAACGATCGGCCATCAGGAACCAAATAGGTTATGTCAAAAATTACATTATAATAATACTTATGTAATAAAAACTACAGCAATAACAATTAATAAACTAAAAGTAATTAGATTAAAACATCGTAATTTGAAGAAAGCTATTTAAGTAAAGTATATAATGGTGAGTAAGGAATAGGTCCTTTATCTGCATTCATTAATTTACAATTTGATTTGACTATAAAAACACTTTCATAACTATTAAGTAACTTTTTTGAGTTTATACATTTAGCTAAAATAACATTTTTATCTAAATCATGCTGATTACTGAGGACATGTTCTGCTACACTTGATTTTTCAGGTCTTTCATATTTAATATGGGCAAGATGTTCTTTAAATCTGGTTACAATTTTTCTTTTAGTTTGACCTATATACATCTCGTTACAAGTACTACAAATTATCTTATAAATACCTGATTTATCCAACATTGGAATTTTATCTTTCGGGTTACACAATAAATGCTTGAGTTTATTTTGAGTTTTATAGGCTATCTTAACATTTACCTTTTTAAAAATAGAGTCTAACCCTTTTGTTAAAATATTATCGAAAGGTAAACTAATAAAAGTACATTTTTTAACTTCTTTTTGAAGAGTGGTAGTTGTGTTCAAAACATATTTTAATCTTTGTTTTCTAACAATATTATCTATAATTTTGGTATCAAAATCGTTATATCTAGCCACTCCTTTGATATAATTAATTTCCTTATAAAAACGTCTAGGACTAAGTGGTACATTGATAGCTCTGTTAACCAAACTGTTAAATGCTGCTATTTTATGTGTATAACAATGGTTGGAACTATTTAAAATATATCTGTTATTGTTAGTAGGTTTCCTGTAAATATCAAATTCAATTTTTTCATGATTTTTAATACACAGAATATCTAAAAATGGTAAACGATTATTAGTTTCTAATTCATAAGTAAACTTAATGGAACTATGTATACCATTAAGTTGGTTTACAAAAACATCAACATTACATTTACTGCTATCAAAGATCGCAAAAACATCGTCAACATATCTTAACCAAATCCTAGGAAAATAAGTAATACTATTCTTTAAGTTTTCTTCAAATCTGCTCATAAAAAGCTCAGCAATGAAAGGAGACAAACTGTTACCCATAGCAGTTCCATCACATTGTTTATAAAATTCATTATTAAATTTAAAGAAATTTTGGTACATACATATTTCAGTTAATTTGACATATTCGTTTATTTTAATAGGTTCGATGTTGTTTTCTTTTAAAAAATCTTCAACAAACAATATAGTTTCTTTAACAGGAATGCTAGGAAACAACGAACTTACATCAAAAGATACCATAATATCAGTACTTAGCAGGGTTAGATAACCCTGTTATACCTAGGTTATATTGCCTTCCAAAAATCCACAAGGAAGGGAAAGCAATGAGACCTATAGTTTCTGGGATTGATTCCCCAACCTACCTTTTATCAAAATGGTTAGCCTATAAATTTACTTCTTTAAAAGAAAAACGTGGTATGTTTCCTATTAAAAATAACATAGAATTTGTCAACAAGGTTAAGAATATAAAACTTAGTAGTACTGATATTATGGTATCTTTTGATGTAAGTTCGTTGTTTCCTAGCATTCCTGTTAAAGAAACTATATTGTTTGTTGAAGATTTTTTAAAAGAAAACAACATCGAACCTATTAAAATAAACGAATATGTCAAATTAACTGAAATATGTATGTACCAAAATTTCTTTAAATTTAATAATGAATTTTATAAACAATGTGATGGAACTGCTATGGGTAACAGTTTGTCTCCTTTCATTGCTGAGCTTTTTATGAGCAGATTTGAAGAAAACTTAAAGAATAGTATTACTTATTTTCCTAGGATTTGGTTAAGATATGTTGACGATGTTTTTGCGATCTTTGATAGCAGTAAATGTAATGTTGATGTTTTTGTAAACCAACTTAATAGTATACATAGTTCCATTAAGTTTACTTATGAATTAGAAACTAATAATCGTTTACCATTTTTAGATATTCTGTGTATTAAAAATCATGAAAAAATTGAATTTGATATTTACAGGAAACCTACTAACAATAACAGATATATTTTAAATAGTTCCAACCATTGTTATACACATAAAATAGCAGCATTTAACAGTTTGGTTAACAGAGCTATCAATGTACCACTTAGTCCTAGACGTTTTTATAAGGAAATTAATTATATCAAAGGAGTGGCTAGATATAACGATTTTGATACCAAAATTATAGATAATATTGTTAGAAAACAAAGATTAAAATATGTTTTGAACACAACTACCACTCTTCAAAAAGAAGTTAAAAAATGTACTTTTATTAGTTTACCTTTCGATAATATTTTAACAAAAGGGTTAGACTCTATTTTTAAAAAGGTAAATGTTAAGATAGCCTATAAAACTCAAAATAAACTCAAGCATTTATTGTGTAACCCGAAAGATAAAATTCCAATGTTGGATAAATCAGGTATTTATAAGATAATTTGTAGTACTTGTAACGAGATGTATATAGGTCAAACTAAAAGAAAAATTGTAACCAGATTTAAAGAACATCTTGCCCATATTAAATATGAAAGACCTGAAAAATCAAGTGTAGCAGAACATGTCCTCAGTAATCAGCATGATTTAGATAAAAATGTTATTTTAGCTAAATGTATAAACTCAAAAAAGTTACTTAATAGTTATGAAAGTGTTTTTATAGTCAAATCAAATTGTAAATTAATGAATGCAGATAAAGGACCTATTCCTTACTCACCATTATATACTTTACTTAAATAGCTTTCTTCAAATTACGATGTTTTAATCTAATTACTTTTAGTTTATTAATTGTTATTGCTGTAGTTTTTATTACATAAGTATTATTATAATGTAATTTTTGACATAACCTATTTGGTTCCTGATGGCCGATCGTTATTTGTCGGTCGAGGGCGGAGAGGGGGCGGAGCTTACCTCACGCCTATATATAGCGACCGCGGAGAACGATTGGTATCATTCCAGTTTGTAACTTCTTGTGTGCTAGATTGTGTTTTGTAACAAGACCCTCTGATGATGATGACATGGTCATCGAAATGTACATAAGGGTTTAATCTTAAGTAACTTGTCTTATTTGTTATTTTTGATTATTTTTGTGGTATTGGGGTTCTTTTCAATATTTTTATTGTAATATTTAATGTTTTTGTCATTTTTAAAAAGATTACCATTCCAATTTTTTGTTTAATTGATAATAGAAAGGTTCTATCAAAGGTAGGTACTATTGAAGTTTTGAAAATGGAGTTAATCTGAAACACGTCAACAAAAGAGAATATGGAATTAGGAATTGAGAAGTTAGGAATGGCAGAAAACTGTACTTAAACATATAGAAATATTCCTAACAGAAATGAAGATCAATATTAATAATAGAAAGGTTCTTTTATCTGAATATACATCTAAATATATAAACTTGCATTTTTGAGTAATGGAGTTAAAAATGTTGAGATTTTTTAGAATTACTGTATTTACTAATTGATTACACTTTGCAAAAAATTAAAATAAAAAAATAACTCATACCATTGAACAATGCCCCAATCTAGCGTGAAACGCATCTGTCAAAAACATTAGTAAGGAATTTTTTTTTGAAGAATTAATTAGAAACAAATCGTGTTCAAATTCTTTGATTTCTTCGTTTCAGTGTAACGGTTCAAATTTAGAGATAATAACATTTTTATACGATTCGCAACATGTATTGTAGGCAATGCAGTTTAAATAAAGTAGTTAATACCTTATAAATCCCTTAAAGTACTTAAACAAACTATTTACCTTGTAATGTTTGAAAAATTTGGAAGGAAGGATGGTTGGAGTATCCATAATTGACAGTAAACAAGAAATTATGAGGTCCAAGGATTAATTCTGGCTGGTAAAAGGCTATTGAAAGCAATATTAAGCATATATTAGCCAAACTTCAGCCTGCTCTTCAATACTCAGTTCATTCCCTGCTGCTGACACATCAGACAACAGGCGCGTATCCAGAGACTTGCTTTGGGGGGGGGGGGGCGATCGATGCATTATATATATATATATATATATATATATATATATATATATAATGTGTGGGTGGGTGTGGGTGCGCGCGCGCGTGCGTGTATGTAAAAACATAGGACAGAAAAAGTTCTTTCTACGCTTGCGTTAGAAATCATAACGTGATAAAGATTCGTAAAAAATTAGACTTTTTAATAAATAATTATTCCAGTTTCGATAACACTTATGGCTAGAGAATATTATTAATTTCATAATAAGCTATTATTTTTAAAATGGTTTATTAATTAATATAAGTCGTTATTCTTCCAACACGAACAATTCCGGAGTCAACTACGAATATTACGCTTGCAAAATTACGTATTGTAAATCATATGTTCGAGACTAAGCTTCACTAGCGCTATCTGTTGTTAAAACGTTTAGACGTTTACGAGGGTATGCCGAGGAAACTCGTCACATTTTCAAATTAAAATTTTATTTTTTATTTACAATAAAAGACGAATTAACTTAAGTAAAAGTCTAATTTAATAGAAAGTCCTAATTTAATAATATATTGTCGATTTTAACCCAAAGTTCTTGAGGTTTGGGGGGGCGATCGCCCCATCGCCCCCCCCCTTGGATACGCGCCTGGACAAAAGCAACATTACAGTAGTCATTAATACAAACAGTATAAATGACAAAATTAATGACTACATAATAAATAATAATATAGTACAACTAAATACAGACCCGACAGAAAAATATCACATAACCATCAAACAACTAATTATTACATCTAAATACATTATCAACAAAAACAAAAAATCCCATATAAAACAAATTCACCCTAAAGCACCTACCCTCCGCGCTCTTCCCAAAATTCACAAACCGAACATTTCCATCCGAGCCATCATCAACTACCAGAATGCCCAGGCACATAAATTAGCAAAATACATGGACAAAATAATCAGACAATCCATAAACTTAAACACACATAAAAAACAGAACAAACCTCATAAATAAAATAAAAGACATAAACATACAATACAATTCAACACTGCTATCACTCGACATAACAAATATGTACACCAACATACCCATACCCGAAACGCTCAATATCCTAGAAACCCAATTAATACAGAACAACATACCTAAAACCCACGTTACCGAAATCATAAACATCCTCCAAATCATCACCAAACAAAACTATTTCACCCACAACTCAAACTTCTATTCACAACCAGATGGCCTACTCATGGAAAGTCCTATCAGTAGTGTCTTAAGCGAAATTTTTCTACAACACAAAGAAAACACCAAGATACTCACAAACAATACACATGCACACAAAATTATTTACTGGCACAGATACGCCGATGATATCATAACACTATACAGAGGCAACTCCCGTCAATGCGAACAACTCCTCACCTCCACTAATAAAATACACCCAAAACTCCACTTCAGAAATTGAAACCAAACGATCCCTAAACTTCCTCGTCCTAACCATAACAAAAAGCCACACACAAAAACACAGCTTCAACATTTACAGGAAACCGAAAACGACAGACACACTTATCCACAACATCTCAAACCACCCTATCCAACAAAATCAAGCTGCCTTCAGTTTCATGCTCCATAGACTTAAAGAAGTCCCAATGACCACCGAAAACATAAACAAAGAACTAGACACAATTAAATATTTAGCATAATAAATGGATACAACACCACAGTAATAGACAAACTATGGTACAAAATAGAAAAAAACACTAAAATTAACTCTACAGAACGGAAAAACAAATACATTACATTACCATACATAAACATAACAACAAACAATATAGCCCTCAAATTTCAAAAAATAATATACAAAATAACATACAAAACCAATAACAAATTACAATACAAAATACAACACAACACCAACAACAAAGATAAACTACAAGCACCAGGCGTATACAAACTGAACTGCGACGGATGTAACAAATTCTACATTGGACAAACAGGTCGCAGCTTTAAACAAAGAGTCAAGGAACACAAACAAAATACCAACTCAACATTTTACAATCACATAAAAAAAACAGGACACAAATACAACAAAAAAAGACCACATCTCCACAGACTAGAACAATATGAAATTAATAGACACACAAAAACACAAAGTACAAGCACATTAAACGAACAAACACAATACAAATCACTCACACTCTTTAATACTATCGAAAACCTACCTTTAGAACTGTCACACCTTGACCCGACATCTCCATACAGAAGACACTGATGAAAATTGGCACATAGCGATCAAAAACGTTCTGTTCAGTAAGTTTTAACAAATTTACCAAATTTAAAGTTTGGATAGTCATAAACTATTAAGTGATTAATAAATTAATAACTGTTCAGGAATAATTGTTCAAGGAAATATTTTTTTAATGAATTATCTAGCTGTAATTAATATCCTGAATTTTGTAGTTCATTACGTTCGGTGAAACTTAATTAATGTAATTAATCATAAACTAGTGTAAGAGTGATTAATGTAATTAATAAAAGATACAGCTCTCCGATAAAAAATTATTTTTTATTAAGTTTTATCACCCCTTTATATTGTGTACTTGGCATTATGCTTTAAAAATAATTTGCTAAACACTTGTAAATATTTATGACTAGCCTATAGTAGCACTTACTTATATTTGTTGAGGACGGCCATCTCGGGAGATGTGTTCCATTGTCAACTCAGACCGTAACTCAAACTTGTAAATATTTACAAGTGTTTAGTGAAATCTAGTACCTCACGTGAAGATGGAATCAACAAATATGAATAATTTGCTATTCATAATCTGTTTGCACTTAATGGTCAATTATGAATTCAGCAAGTCCATGGTTTTAGGTCTCCGCCCATTAAAGCTCAGATTTTCAAGACACAAAAACTTCTTTTAAGATGTAAATTTTTCTTTAAGGACATAAATGTGTTTTGTAATTTTCGTGTTATTGATAGCTGACAAGAAGAGTGAAATTTTCAAATTCTTTAAATTCTGATCAAGAATGCAATATTGATCCAATAATTTTCAGTTGGCAAAGGTGAACATCCTTGTGATGATACGATTATTCTAACACTGAGATAATTGCTAAGTGAAGCTAACCTCAGCCCAATTTTCAGAAGCCTCTAATGTTGCAACTGAATCTAAAACTGAAACTAAAATTTTGAACTTTTGATGTAAAAAATGTTTAGCACATTTATAGCAACAGACAACTATTTTTACACATTGAATTTAGATATTGTGGTATAAACAACCATTAGAAAATATTACATGGTGTACTAGCTGGAAACACACTACACTAAACTACAGTTTTGCATCTATACAGCTGGATTTACAACCAGGCCAAATAGGCATAGACCTAGGCACAATACCACAGAGCTCATGGCACACGATAGAAATTGTATTTTCTAATTAACAAAGAAAATGTTTATAAGATAAGAAAAGCTATAGTTAATTTTTTTTATACAGTTTATTACTCTATGGATTTAATTTTCTTCGAAAATCCATAGTTTCAGTTAGCATCAATACAAATATGGCGGCTTAGAACATGACTAAGTTCTACCAAAGACGGCTTCGATTTATACTTTGCAATCATTGTGATGTACCTCTACTGGCTGTTGCTAGGTCGAGCAGGTGCACATGAATGCAAATATATAATAGTAAGACACTGAAATTACTTTCCCAGTAGATGTTATTGAATTTATGGTCACCTGTTGATTTTAATATATTAGTAAAGATTATGAAGACTATTTTGTTAAGAAAATTGTTGGGTTAACATCTCCATCAGTGGTATGAAAACAGGTGACTAAAAATTCTGAGCCTAGGCTTGTCCAAACTTTAAATCCAGCTCTGTGTATAGGTACAAACTTCGATTTAAAGAAAATCTCATTTACTGGTGATATTAATATTTTAAAGATTTAAACAAATATTGTAAAAATATTTTAAAATAACATGTGTAAAATAATTAAATAATTATATAAATTAACACTTTAATAAATATTTAATACAATTTTAATAATCTGAAAGTATAGGTGGACAAGTACAAACAAGATGTTTATCCCCATAAATATCATCTATGCGCCCGACTGTTGGCCAGATTTTGTTCTCTGCTCGAACAAAGGGCTGAAATAAAAAAATAAGAGTGTTTTTTTGGTAAAATGTTAAGATATCTAATACTAGACAAAATATTCTCCAATTTAATCAAATTCATTATTTTCAATTACAAGAACAAATACAGTAATATGGTCAACAAATAAAGTTAATTAATATTTGTTCCCATCTTTAAGTTCTACACTTTAACATACATGAATATGTCAATTGGTTATAGTAGTCTATTATGACGAACATTTCAAGAAATTTGCCCTATCGTTAACTTGGACATTAACTGACTTGTGTTAAAGTGTATAAATAGCTTTGATTATCAAAACTAAGTTGGGGATTAAAAAAAATTAATTAAAAACCTATATAAAAGAATTTAAAATTGTCAGTTTTGGAAATGATATCAGGATGTTTTAAAAATATAAAGTACAAGAACATCAGAAAATGGAGGGATGTGCAATAGGTTACATTCCATTCTTTCGCTCTTAGCATTTAAGTAGTTCAGTGCCATTATGGAGCCGTGGGCATTAGAACATCGCATGTTTCCATATGACTGTTTTCTTTAGGAGTGGTGAGTCAGTGATTGTGGTTCAGAGTGAATTTTGCTGCAGATTCAATATTTATCAAAATGACTCTATTCCCATGCATAACTCTTACATTGGGTTCACACTTTTCGAACAGAAGGCTCAATATTGAAGAAACAACCACCCGGCTGGAAACATACTGTGCAAACCAGAGGAAAATGAAAGTATCAGACAAGTGATACTGGAAAGCTCACGACGCTCTGCTTGGCGTCATTCAGCTCAACTGCAAATCAGTGACCGTATGGTAAGACACATAATACACCCATAATTACATTTCCACCCAAGATCGCTATTTCACAGGAATTGAATTTAAGAGATTATTCCCAATGATTAAATTTTGCTATGTACATTAGACGAATTAAAGGAATCAATTTGTCAACATATCACAAACATCGAATGAAACCTATGAATGTAAACTGGAAAGAGTAGAGGCCAATTTTGTTCGATGTCTACAACAATGCTTCTCTGAAAATAAACATCACATGCCAGACATTATTTTCCAAAATTAAATGAAATACTATGTTTTTTTTATTTCATTAAAACTTTTTGCAGTAAAAAACTAATGATTCTATGATTTATGGTTTTTAAAACATTTGGTTCCAATGCCACACCCTGAAAAGATAAGTTAACAAAACTTAGAGAATGAAATGTAGGAGAAAAGAATGAGATGAAAATGAAGACTGAAAAAGAGGATAGTTGCCATTTAATATTCCTGCCAAGCAATAAATTTCTCTTCTATCAATACTCTGAAAATTCAAAGCTAAAATATGTAATATATATATAGGACTTTTGAAATTTTTTAATTATACGAGTATTTAAAAAACCTACTTCAAAGTAATATGAAGGCAGAATTGGATGTATTAAGTAAAATCACTAACAATTCTTAACAGGTCATGGATTTCTTTGGCTATTTTAGTAGAATAATTGAATATGATTATAATGTAGCATTGCATGTAGGAAAGTAATTTAATCTTCATATCCTGCTTGTTTAAACAATTTCCATTCTTTGTTACTGTCTTATGTAAAAGTAAACTTTTACAAAGAAGGTATTATATTCTTATGTAATAAATAATATGGCTATGGGAATTTATACACAACCATGACTTATATATTGCTAGGACAAAAAATATAAAGTTGTTTTAGAACATTTATCTTAATATTCAAAAGATGATAACATTTTTAAACCAATGTATTTATTATGTTTAAATTAATATCACTTGTATATAGCTTTATAACATTTTATATAAAGAAGCTGGTTGAATAACTCACTTAAAAAACTTATAGAACTGAAAATAATTGCACATAAAAACTGTCTTGAGTTCTTAGCAATAACAAAAAATGGGTTATAAGCTAAACATAAAATGTTTCTACTTAGTTAATTTTTTATCAGCAAACTTCTTTGGCATTTGGTTAGTGCATTGTCTTATTAGTTTGTTGTGTTGTTTAGTTAAGTCAAAAAAGTTAACTTCTCTCTGTTAGTCTGTTTCAAGATGAAATTTTATGTTGTTTTGTGTACTGTTTATTTAATTTTGTAATGTGTGGTAAACCTGTATAGTTGCCCATATTTATCACCCCTTTCACAACATAAACAGTCTACAAAACAAGATGAAATTCATACTTGAAATAGAGAAACCGTACACAATTAACTTCATAGACTTCATAAATACTAAACAAATTCAAAATATAAATAAAACCCATCTCTATAGACAGAGTAATACAAAACACATCCAACCACCCAATGCAATATAATATGAAGCTTTCATATTATATACACCGACAAATAAAAATTCCCATTTAAAACAGGGCAAATGAACTCAACACAATCAAATAAACTACACAACACAATGAAGAAAACACACTCTGATAAACAACATTATATCCAAAAAATAATACAACAAAACATAATACACTAACTACATAAAACGACAACAATACCACACAAAAACAAAAGTACATAAGTTGAAATATCACAACAATATATCATAAAAAATAGCTTCAACCTTCTGAAAACTCAAAAAAAGACGCCTTCAAAACATACAACACAACAAAGAAAATATCTTCCCAACAAAAAAAAACCAGAGCAAACATAACTTTGCTTTTGGAGAAAGATCTTCAAAATAAACATGAGATAGCAGGAGTAGAGCTATACAAAGTTACATACCATGATTATCGTTTTACTTAGGACAAACAAAAAGAGAATTCATGCTAAGATACAAAAAACATATGAAAGACATAAAAATCAAATTTTGCCATACATATAAAAGATATACTGATACCACAATATTGATACAAACCTAGATGATACGTACTAGATGATAAAATACTCTACTATCAAACACTGTATTCGAATACATAATAAAAAATATACCCTGAAAACACATATCACAGAACACCAAAACACCACAGATTCACAACGACATAACACACCTGAGCAAATTTTGTCTATTACTCATACCCTTGAACAACTGAACAGTGTACTAACCAAGTGTGAAACAAGTCACTGTTTTTTTGCCCAGTAAATTGATAAATAAGTGTTTGTTTCAAAAACCTCAAGAATTGTTACAACAATTGCAATAACTACATAAATCTGCTGTGGTGAAATGTTAAATTTAAATAAATAAAACCTCTATATCACAAATAACTATTTAATTTTTGTTTTGTAAATTCCCCATGGGGATGATTCAAAATGTACATAAGGTGTTAAATAAATGAAAAAGTTATTTGTAGAGTAGCGGTTTTATTTATTTATTTATTTTTTTTAATCCAACAATTCCAGGTTTTAAAGAAATTATATATATCTGCATTGAAATTTTGTAGTGTAAAATACGTTTAACCATTAAGAAAACCAAAGATTTAAGCAGATCAAGGAATTTCTTCTAAGGTGATGGCATGATTAATTTTTATTTGCAATATAGGTACTGTATTATGTACAGATACCTTATTTATAGAATAATATTTCTTAAAATGTTGCATTTATACATTTAAAGATTAATATTTTATCATTTTATTACTGATTATAAATTAAAAAAGTAAAAAAAATATGTACTATGCTATATATAGGCTATATTGGAGTTTAAGTTGAAATATTATTTTATCACAGTTTTCTATATTTCTAACTCAAAAGATATCTTATACAGTATTTGCTATTTTTTTAATGTTTAAATCATACTTTCCAATTTTCAAACCATATTACAATACAAAATAACTAAAGTTACCATATTATTATATCGAATTTATCGAATAAATTGTAAGTATCTAACGTAAGTAACTAAGTGGAAACTATTAACTTACTTGCTGATGTGTTTCACTTAGCCGTAATTTCATTTACGAAGGGGTAGGGGGTTAGCTTTGTCAATGAAACAACTGTTTCACACCGTTTTAGCAAGAAAGTTAATAGTTTTCACTCAGTTACTCAAATAATTACTTATGACAAAATGACTGTTAAGTATGGAACTATATTTATACTAATTACGTAAATCTTGCAGATATTTCAAAAAACACATTTTAATGAGGCCACTATGACACTAAATAAGACTATGAAAAAAATTTTTAGTATGTGCTTTTTCAAAACAAAAAAAGTAGTATTTTGTTCTTCTCTTTCAATTTTTTATTTCATATTAACAATGACAATCTTTGAAAAGGTGTACTTTGCAGTTTCACCTTGAGCATAACTATAAATATGGTTTTAAAGAGTATTCAATACAACAACTACTCACAGCTGGAAAAGCAGCCTGTTCCCGAGTATAAGGTCTGTCCCATTCAGAGCTTATTACTTGATTCTGAGTATGAGGAGCCAACTTTAGAGGATTCAGCCTTATATCCATATTCCCTTTTGCTATTTCTTGAATCTCCTCATGTATACCTGTAGAAATGTGTTTCCTTACTATTCTTACATTTCCTAATTATTCTCATTGCTTTGATAATTCTAATATATTGTACTTTTTATTTTAAAAATTCTTATATCTAAGAAAAACGTACCAATTTTAAACAATTTTATATTTAAACAATATTCTAATTGAGTTCTCAGCTTTTATATTCTCTTATAGTAATATATTTTTCTTATTATAGTAATATAATATACTCTGCTTTTATTAAATATATTGTCCTGAATCTTGGATTTTGAAGAAAATATTGAAATAGAAAGTCAATACTACAAAAACCATGTATTATGTTGAAAAATACCATTCTAGAGAAAGTACAAAAAGATTTATGATATAAGATGGAGGACCCAGGAGATTCTAGCAAAGTCCATACAAAAAAAAGAGTTTAGACTAATGAGAAAACCAAAGACCATAGGAAAAGAGAAGGTCAGGTGGAGGCTGAGGTTATGAAGTAAAAGAAACCTATCAACAAAGTCTTATGTGGCAAGATATTAACTCATGGGGAAAGAGATATAGTGACCAGATAATAGATAGAATGGTAGAACACACAAACTGTTGACAGATATTTCTTAGAGTTATTTAAAACATTATGTGCCCGTAAAAGTTGTATAAACTTACTTAAATTATATGCTTGGCAAGTCATTACTTATAAAATTCAAAAGGAGGTATTTCTGATTATCATGTACAAACAAATTCTAGGTATTTTATTCATTCAAGGATATAATTAATAGCAAAGAGAAATACTAGTAAAAATGATTTTTTTAAATTTCTCATGTAACGTCTCATGTAGTAGTATGTATTAATATTTCTAGTAAACTATATCACGCAAATAAAAAAATTACCTAATGATGACCAAATATATATATATTGATATTTTACGTTGTCCATTATTTTTCCGTTGCACTAAGTGGTGGATAAAAGTATTTACAATAGTAATATATCAACTTCATATATATATTTTAACATCATTATGATAAAAATAAAATGTTCTTTTATAGTTCTGATTAATAGTTCTGGATTTTGGAATTGCTTTTGCCAAATTTAGCCTTGCACTGCTCAGCCTTTTGCTCCTACTGGAGCATTAATGTTATGTGGCCTACTTATTTAGCAGGAGAAGATCAATCCAGAAAATTCTTTAATTGTATTTAAATACGAGTCATAAACAATTCATGAAGAAGAACTTACAGATGAGTGCTTCACAAAACCTATCCAGTTCTTGTTTATCTTCAGACTCCGTTGGTTCAATCATAAGTGTGCCAGGAACTGGCCAAGACATAGTGGGAGCATGGAAGCCTGTAAGAGAGAAATAATTTTAACATATTCTTATAAATTATAATATATAAATAACAAATATAAATAAATAATTATTTATATATTTTATATAAATTTATAGAAAAAATACTATATCTATGCACTTTTTAAACGGAAATGACAAAAAAATTGTGTTTATTCTTAAAGTAATAGTGTTTTGAATGAAATTTAAGATATTTTTTCAAAATAATATGAGAATCAAATAATAACAGTGTTTATCAATATTAAATTTTTAATAGGCATATTAAGTGTATTAATACTGATTGATTACAAAAAAAAGCATTTGTAAAAAAAAGATATAAAGGAAAATTTGCATAAATTCTAAGCAAACTGTTAAAGTATTTGTACAACTCCAGATGTAAAATTTCAGATAATATTACCCAGCTGTTTAGTCTGTAAAAAATACAAACATGGCAAAACAAAACTTTCATAAATAATTTTTTACTTTTACAGTTTAAATTTAATAGATTTAAACCTACTTTTACAGTAAAATTTCACATAAGGATTGATTGTTTGACTGTCAAAATCTTTAGACATAAAGCCCTTAAATTATGAGTTAACATAAAATAAATTAATAATCAAACAATTGTACCAAAGTCCATGAGACGTTTCGCTATGTCCACAACTTCAATGTTTGCAGTTTTCTTGAACTCACGAACATCAATTATAAATTCATGAGCAACTAAACCTGATGTTGGACTTTTGTATAGTGTCTTATAGTGGTTTTCCAACAACTTACTCATGTAGTTAGCATTTAAAATTGCTATTTGGGTTGCCTTCCGTAAACCTTTTCCTCCCATCATCTGAAAAATGAAAATGCATTTTTATACACAGAAAATAAGAATAAATAAATATATATATTAAACATGATGATATGCTCTCTTGTTATATAATAAATGAATAAAGATATTTAGTGTACAATAATTGTTTGTAATTTATATACTTTTTTGTAATTACCCTATAAAGTACGACAAATTTATCTAATTATGTGTACTTCTAAAATCAAAGCTTGCAGTTTTTGTGTTGTACATCTTGAGGTTTTTCTATAATTACACTTTTGGTATTAATTTGGCAAAAAGACACTACTTACTAATATTTTTCAGCAGAGGCATTTCGCTGACCTAATGCAAAAAACGTCTGCTGAAAAATATCAGTAGGTAGTGGTTTTTGCCAATATAATACCAAAAGTGTAATCTAAAATCAAATTTCATTAAAATTATCTTAAATCTTTAACTTATGACAGTTTTGAAACACTTATAAAGTAGTTCCTCTTTAATTAGTACACAATTTTATTGTACTATGTAATAACTACTAAATATTATGACAAATGTCAAAGTTATGACTAAGAAGATATATGACGTTCCACTGACACCATGTGTAGAGAAGAATTATTGCTTGCATGAAATGGTCTACTTACCTGATGGAGAACTCTTTATTATGGATCCCAAGAAAAATATAAGCGAGAATGAAACAATGTGTGTTTTGCCTACAAATAAGAGAATAACTAAGAGTATTAGGTGTTGTCAACAAGTGTTGTTTCAAAGAGATACCAAAAGGAACAAGAAACCTTCTTAATAGGGGCAGCCAGTCCTCACCCCATCTGATCAAAGCTAGTTAAAGATATATCAAGTACATCCATAAAAATTGCACCATCAAATGTTTTGTTACTTTTATCTTACATATTTCATTAAAAAAAGTAATAAAATATAGTTTAGCTATACCTTTATATAAGCCCAAGATATGGGTAGAATACCAGATGAACCAAAGGGTGCTGCACTTACTGCTCCAAAGCTCTGAGTATTTTCATCTTCTGAAAGAGCTACAACTGGATGATTGGGGAGGAATGGAGCAAGATGACTTTTTCTGAAATAATTTAAATAATAAATCAAGTATAATGTAGAAACATATTTAATATTTTTTTCAATTATTGTTATAATATTTTTGTGGCCAATCGTAAATGATTATTAATGACTATTAATATTTATTTGATTAAATAAATTGTATAGTGTTTTATGATTTTTCATGATTAGTTCTAGTAGAGCTTTGAGCTAATTTAGGAATTTTTGGACTAGATAGGAGACTAACAGACTTACCTAATGGCAATAGTCCAAAACAACATCTCATGAAAATAAATAAATAGACACACATTAAAAACATATCACACAATTAAAATATTTCGATCATAAAATGATCTTTATCAACCAAGTGATGAATCTTTTGATTGATAAAGATCATTGCACGATCCCAATATTTCAATAGTGTGATGTTTTTATATGTGTCTATTTATTTATTTTCAAGAGATTGAACTATTGCCACTATGGAAGTCTGTCAGTCCCCTATCTAGTTTAAAAATTTCTATATATATTCATATAACTTATACATTACTTATATGTGAACTTATGTAGCATAACTTTACAAAGATAGTAAATTTGTTAAAACTTACTGAGACAGAACGTTTTCGATCGCTATGTGCTGACACTGATGAAGATCGGCACATAGCGATCGAAAATGTTCAGTCTCAGTAAGTTTTAACAAATTTACTAAATTTAAAGTTCGGATGGTCATAAACTATTGTTTAAATGATTAATAAGATTCACCGAACGTAATGGACTACAAAATTCAAGAATGATTTTTTGTTATACCTATAAAATAAATTTGGTTATCATTATTCATAAAAACAAATAGTCAAAATCTGTTTTGTATGTTTTTCTTGAATATGAGAAAAGCTTTGTTTTTAAAAACTGAGAATATAATATGTTGCCTAAATAGAAAGTTAGAAATTATTCAAATTAATTTACTCTTCTAGTTTAGTCAAAGCATCAATTATACAAAATAATATGGGTCCAATGTTTTTATAATACCACTCAGTTGTTTGATACAGTGAATTAATTTGAATATAACTCTCACTATTAATAATATTCTAACTCAGAAATCAATTCTGAGTCAATTTAATTAATAGTCATAAGACTTAGATCAGAACAGAACTAGACTTATCACTCATTGTTAAATCTATTTATATAAAAACGAAGACTAAAACTAGTGAACATAAACTATAAAAATTGTGAAGGAAGTGACAGGTAACCACTGACTTCATGATAATGCAGACAAAACTACAGGATGTTTCCCCTCGCTAAAACAAGCCAGTGACACCACCGTCATCACAAATGTGTAGATTTAATATAATCACAGTTGAAGTCATTAGTGTGAACAAGCCCACAAAGAGTTTTCTTCTCTTTTACTCTGCTAGATCTCTTAATTTTTCATAGTCGCAATAGAAATAATCAGCTTTTGGCAAAATGTCCAACTTATTTGTTTTTAACTCGCAATCAGTTCCAATATGAAAATTAATACAATTAAACTATAACTAATAAATATGTAACTAAGTTTAACTTTGTAAAAGAAAAAATCATTTCTAAACGCGTCAGCAAGAAAGCGCTTAAGTATTCATTTAGTTACATATTAATTAATTATAATTTAATCAGTGAATTCAAAATAATTACAACAAGCAACTTTAACTTTTATACAATTAGATGTGTAGTGAGATTTTATTTTTATCTAAGAGTGAAGAAAAAATAATTTTAAACAATGTCTATTTAACATATTACTAAATTAAAATATGCCACTTACAAAAAGATGTTATTCAGATTTTAACATAATATACAGATCTAATTCTAATTACATACAATGTATTTTTAAATTTAAAAAATTAAAAAGTTTTTATCTGAGATTTAGTTCTGGTCTTCTTCGGTTACAATCTGTTACTGTAACAATGTTGACAAATATAGATTGTTTTTTCTATGTGCTCCTACCACAGACCAGAAAAATAGTAAGTTTATTGTGTTATTCAATAATCTGGATTTAACCTCGACATGCAGCCAATGGCGTTTTGAAATCGATGCCCCCTATGGAAGGTTATACAAGTAAGTAACATTATTATAACCTTGAAACCTTATTTGGACATAGCAGAGCATTTTACATAATTTATTACCAATATAATACCTTCCACTGTGGAGTAATTTTCAAAATTCAAATGCAAGATAATTACATGGCTCTGAGGAGTTTTTTATGTTCTAAGCCCTCTAAATAGCTACAAATAAATAAATTACTAGCTATAAGAAATATAAAAATATGAAAAGGTAATGACCTTAGGCAAATAAATTTTGTTGTAAATTGTATTCCAGATAACAGTATTTACACATTTTTTATTGTTTACTGTCATTGTAACTGCTGCCAATATAGATGGAGAAGTATTTTATATGTAGGCCTACCTCTATCCATCGTATTTCCTTTAAAATTATTTGTTTTACCTATAAAATATGTTAATTTTTTTACTTTTTCATATAATATTTTTACTAAGTATTTATTAAAAGCATTAAAACTGCACATTTAAAAACAACTGGAGTAACTGATTTTTGACTCTTTGGTAAACTCAAACCTCTCTTCAAAGTTGCATGAAATTTGTATTTTGTCAGTAAAACACTTTTTTAAATAGATTTTAAATTAGTTTTGTATTCTATAGTTAATTGAACAAATTAACATTTGGGTAAGCACAAAACTATTATCACACTATATTTTTGTTAACTATTGCTTACATGAATTACATGTGTAGTAATAATAATAAATAAGATATTACTCCTTACACTCCAATTGGTCCCATTCCAGGACCTCCACCACCATGAGGTATACAAAATGTTTTGTGAAGATTCAAATGGGAAACATCTGATCCATAATCACCAGGCCTACAAAGTCCAACTTGTGCATTCATATTCGCTCCATCCAAATACACCTGGATGAACAAATCACAATTCCTACACATCAATACAAATAAACAATTCAGTGTATTTTAAAATATATTTCTATACATAAAACAATTGCATCCATAACAGTCCTTATTTTTATATTAAATTTAAAGTATATTTTAACTATCCCTTTATAAATTTGGATAGCAAATCAGAGAAAATTAAACTTAGTGTAAATCAATAACAGTAAAATATCACATTATTTTGAATATAAATTTAAATATCTGAATTTCATTTGAAAAAATTTAAACAACATGACTATAATGTCAAGTTCAGAATTAAAATGAACCAAGTAAGATGTTTGTTAAATTTAAAACTATCTTTTTCAAATTTTTTAAAAATTTCAAGCTTTTTGGAGATTGGTGGTTTTTGTAGTATGTCAGAGTATGAGAATTCAGTTGTCATGTGTTATAACAGTACTGTTCTATTCTTGGTTTCACTGCACTGTGTATTAGTTTTGGTCTGTCTTGGGGTTAATTTTGACTATTAGGTTAAAAAAATTTTAATTTTATTTGTACCTGTACGTTTGTTATAATTTTTTTGGTTTATAAATTTGCAATACTCACACACACACACACACACACACACAGACTAACACACACACACACACACACACACACACACACACACACACACATATATATATATATATATATATATATGTATATATTTAATTTGCAATTATCTTTTGGTTTACAATATGTCCTGTTTAAAAACCTGCTTCTCCATAAATACTACTTTTTATGGGGATGCAGGTAAAAACAGGTTTAGTCATATTGAAATAAAAGATAATTGTTAAACCAAAATATATATACATATATACATACATACATGTGTATATTGATTCATATGTGTGTGTTGATATGTATTCCTTCACGGATTGAAAAATATGACGACTAGTTAATATCTGAAGTATATCCTCTCTTAGACCTCTTAAAGTTTTACAGTAAACTGCAGAAGTGATAGTCGCACCACAATCCATAAAATCAATGAGTAAGATGCCCTTAACATCCCAAAAAACTATAGTCATGACTTTCCTTGTTGACAAAGTTTGACGAGCTTTCTTTGGCATACTTGGAGAAGAGGTATGTATCCATTGCATTGACTGCAGTTCTATCTCAGTATTCAAGTAGGCCGCCCAAGTCTCATTGCCAATAACAATTCAGTTAAAAAAACTCTTCCCCTTCAATGTCATAATGAGAAAGAAAGTCTATGGCAGAACTCGTTCTTTTTGTTTTGTGGTCATTAGTCAGCACTTTTGGTTCCAAAGGAGCACAAAACTTGTTGTAACCTAGTTTTTCTGTCACTATCACATGTAAAAAACTCCGAGAAATGTCAGGGAAATGATCAGAAAGTTCTGAGGTTGTGAAGTGACAGTTCTTAAAAATTTTATGATTGACTTTGTTCAGTAGGTCATCACTGATAAGAGAAGCCCTGCCGCTCCTTTCTTTATCGTGAATGTTTACTCTTCCTTTTTTTAAATATTGCACCCATTGACACACTACACCTTAACTCATAATGTTTAGGGCTAAAATTGCACTATATTCACAATGAATCTCAGCTGCTAAGTGAGGCTTTTCCCAAAGAAGTCTTATAACACCACACACTTGGCAGGATTTTCTATTACAGCACTCATGTTTTGAAACTATAACTGAACAACTCACGAACGTACGATGCTCTACTTGCACAGTTAGAGGCCTACTGAACGAACCACTGGGCACATCGATATCCCAGTGGACATGGCAACTCTACCCCCACTACTTTTTGTTCTATGCATACAAGGTGGTTAGTTTCTGAATAGCCATGTGGAGTTTTCAAGAAGTGTATTTTTTACATTATAAATAGAGCAATGTTCATATACTTATTCTTTAAAAATATGTAAAAATTCAGAGGGTCGTCCTTATTCTTCATGCCCAACATATACCAACTTTTACATTTAAGTTGTTTAACTAATGAATATCTTTATGATAATTTACCTTAATAATTATTGTACTTTGTTTCGTTTTACATGAATAAAATAGTCAGGCAATTACTGTTTACTTCATTTATAGTCTCTTATAGTTCTAACCCCTGTTCTCTTTAACTTTAATTCGAACACCATTTGTTATAAATAAAGGTTTACTTTTTAATTTTCATACTTTTTTTACTAACACCTTCACTCAAAAACCTTTTGTATAACTTTTACTCGTAAGTTATATAGTTTTTCCTTTGTGTGTGTGAAAATTAATACTGTTCTCCAAATCATGTTACAATATAATTCTTAATTATCGCTGATTTTACTGTTAAAACTAATAAGAGCAACTAGCTATTTGAATTTTTGAAAGATAGCACTGTAATTGTATTCTGAATTAAATGCTTATCTTTCATAAAATTATTTAGGCTATATCGACAGGTGATACAATTCATATTAATTTGTATACAGACCTACCTACAATATGATAGTTATTCTGTTCTTTTTATAATATAACTGATTATACATTATTCGATCTATTTTGTTACAATGTTATTATTATTCAGTTATTACTGAATTAAGTTATTACAGAATTATTGATTTTTTTTATTACAAAATATTATTTATTAAAGTGGAGATGAGTTAAATGATGTGTTAAGTTACTTTTTATTTTTTAATTCAGTACAGCTTTAGCCTATGGATTACAATAATTGTCTTGACTAAATTTACTTTAAACAGTTTAGTTGAACTAAATTATAATACTATTTTTTACTTTTCACACACTTTTGTGTTTTTTTCAGACATGAATCAGGTTGATTAATTAATACCTATAAATAATGGATAGATTAAGGCTATATATATATATATATATATATATATATATATATATATATATATATATATGAAGTTGATATATTACTATTGTAAATACTTTTATCCACCACTAAGTGCAATGATTTTACCTTGTGTGATGAGGCACCTTTCGGTCACTTGACCATTCTCGAATCGCTGATTATTTTTCTGGTGTAGATGTTCGGTGACATCTGTTCGTTGACCGAACATCTACACCAGAAATATAATCAGTGATTCGACAATGGTCAAGTGACCAAAAGGTGCCTCATCACACAAGGTAAAATCATTGCACTTAGTGGTGGATAAAAGTATTTACAATAGTAATATATCAACTTCATAAAGTCAGTGCAACGGAAAAATAATGGACAACATAAAATATCAAGATGTATATATGATGAATAGTTATTATCTGGAGTAATAATATATGAACGGATGTTCATTCTGCAGTGCATATAATATCACAGTTCCGATGTTTTGCTAGAATCTCATCTAGCATTGACGAAACGTATCCAACAACAGTTCACTCACTCTTCATCTGTTGTTGGGTTCGCCTCGTCAATGCTAGAACAGATTCTATCGAAAAATCGGAACTGCGATTTTATGAACGGATGTACTCCAGATAATAACTATTCATCATATTTTTCCATCCGTGAAGAAATACATATCAGCTTTGTATATATATATATATATATATATATATATATATATATATATATATATATATATATATATACATAGTTGTGTGATCTAGACTGACTCTTTATAGAGTTCATAGTAGATTATCAAGAACTTTATATATATTCACTCAAATAGGTGTTGCTGCAGCAAAATGTTATTTTATATGTAACAATAATATTACCTGACCACCATGCCTGTGTATAAGATCACAGACGTCAGCTACTTCTTCCTCAAATACTCCAAATGTTGATGGATAAGTTATCATTAGGCAAGAAAGGTTGGCACTATGATTTTCTACCTGAAATACAATACATATATTACATTTGTAGTTTTAAAAATTGTATGCAAATAAATATTAAATCTTGCTCCTGGAAAATAGTATTTAACTAATACCTTATTTTATCAGAGTTTATTTCATAATAAATTAAGATGGAATTATACATGCTTATGCTGAAAAATATCAGTAAGCAGTGGTGTTTTGCCAAGTGATATTAAAAGTAGGAACCATATAATATTATTATCATATTAATTTCAATTTGCAAATTCCAAACCAACAACACATGCACACACCCTGACACAATATACACTTTCTCTTACAAACATATGCACTTACATGAACATACACATACACACACACACACACACACACACACATGCACACACCCTGACACAATATACCCTTTCTCTTACAAACATATGCACTTACATGAACATACACACACACACAAACATATTTTCCACATTTTTGAAAGGAGAGACAGGTTGTTAAATTAAAAGATTAAGACATCAAAATTTGAGTTTTTATGGGTAGCTAAGAATGTTTAAATTTAATCACATTTACTAAATGTTAAGGAATACTTGTTCCTAGTCATTGCTATAAATTTCTTGCAGTGTCTATATCTTATGTTTTAATTTTGTTAAATATTTCTTTCTTATCTGATATAAATATTTTTTTAATATCTGTCATATTATTAAATTTTGTCCCATTATTTGCTATAATAAAGTTATTAACATTCTTTAAATATTTCACTTTACTATTTATTTTAATTCATATCCACATCTCCCTTTTATAAATCGTAATTCGAAAATAATTATCATTATTTAGGAGTTTTGTTACAGAAACAAAATGTTTTTTCGCATATACTGCAGAATGCTTTATCTTTGTTTTACTTTCCTTCAAGCTAATTTGTCTGTCCAATTATATCCTAATGAATACAGATCAATAGGCTTATAACTGATCAGGCTTTAACCATTTAAATAGGTTATTAACTGCTGTAAATATTTGTCCCTTGTAGCATGAATAATCATTACTCATTAATAAACTCCTTTTTAAATGTTGTTAGGCTTTAGCCACATTCCAATTATGGTGTCTAAACTTGAACAGAAATTAAAAATTTTTTACTTCAAAGTTATGTATTAGTGATTACATTTTTAGCATAAAATGACAGTAGGAAAAAATAGTTGAAGTTTTGTAACTAATATCAGAAATTATACAAACATATACTAAAGTAAATTATTTTAAAAAAACTTTGAAAGAAAACAGTTTAACTCTTCATCATATTTTTCCATTGGTGAAGGAATACATATTAGCATATATGTGTGAGTGTGCGTGCGTGTGTGTGCACGTGTGTGTGTGTGTGTGTGTGTGCGTGCATGTGCGTGTGTGTGTGTGTGTGAGTCTAAAACTGTTTCCTATATTCCGTTAAAGTAAAATAATGTTTTTAAAGAAAATAATATTACAGTATTATCTTAAAGTCCTTAACTAAACAAGTTTAATGAAAATATTAGTTATATAATACTTTTTGTAACAATTATTTTATTCAAACTTTTTGTTTTAAGTCAGCAATGTCGATCCCTCCATCACGTGTTACTGATACAGGTTCAAGATTCATTCCTGCCATTTGAGCTGATGCTGGATTGGTTCCATGAGCAGATACAGGAATTAAACAAACTTTTCTGTGCATGTCCCCTCTAGAGCTGTGATAGGCCTGAATGGCACGCAAGCCAGCATATTCTCCTTGTGCACCACTGAAAAATTATATCACAGCTGTATTTTTTCATAAACTAGGAGTGTATTTTGTTTTGTAAGAGATTTTAAAATATGATTACTCCCTAAAATAAAGGTGGGAAAATTAAAAGATTTTTTCTTATCATGTTTTTTATACGGTTCTCTGTTTGGATAGGTGGGTATTAATTGTATATCAGACTACATTGCAACAAACCTTATCTTTTTGTAACCCTTATTTTATTATGCCTCTCACATAATTAGTAGGTGGGTTTATTATTACTCAAATTATAGTTCAATAATTTATTCTATTCTATTTGTTGTTTTAAACAATGTGTTTATTTATTTAAATTCCTCAAAAAAATCTGTCACTTCAGTTGTGTGGAATATAAAGTTGTTGACAGTATACTCTTTCTCTTATATATTTGTAAATGAAGTAAATTGAATGACATCGGTAGCAGCTTTAGACTATTTTTAATGGTAGAGTCAAACAATCTAAATTCAGTTTGCAGCTTACTTAAACTGCTTTAATCAAATCTCAAAATGTCTATCATGAAAGCAATCAAATCAAATTATTTTTTCTTACTTCCTAAACCGTAGGCTTGAGAATGGACAATAGTCTATATGGTAATTTATTGTTTCATTTGTAGAGAGGTTAATCTCGATTGTTCGTCTGATCAGCTAATTCTCTATTATTGAAGATTGTCACTTTTGATATGACATCTTTATGGTTAGAACACACAGTCAGTCTTTGCTTATATTGTTTCTTACACACGATTTTATACTTTTCAACATACTAAAACTCATTCAGACTGTGTCTTTGTAACTATTGTAGTTATACCAATTTGCAGAACTTCGTTTGTTTCAGAAAAGATTCGTGTGCGGTATGATGATAACAAAAAAAGTTGAAAGTATAATCAAAGAAACCATATTCTTAAACATCTAATTTTGATAAACTGTAATTAGCTTATTAGTCAACTTTTCTTTAACAATAAATGTTTTGTAATTTGAAGAAAACAAGTTTATTAGAGCAACAATAATTCTTGGTGAGAACAAACATTTGTGGGTCAATATTTGAGAAAGTGTAAAATGTTTTAGAATTTTGAAATCGATCTTTCATTTGATTCAAAATATTATCAAACACTTCTTTTGCAGATTCAGCTTGCACAGCTTATTTTTTGCTAGCTGTAGTAGTTTTATATTTTTCTGTGTTTGTCCTTATGTTATTATTAGGTGATTTAAAATAAAAATCATAGAAACTTACTGTTCTGTTTTTTTTTTCAAATTCTTCATTTTAATGACAAAGTCTCCTGTTACTGGAGAACTGTCACTGATAACTTTTACTCAAAGTTACATGTGTTGTAATTTATGGGTGTGGGGGAGTAGGATGAGGGATTGTGTACTGAGTAAACTCTTTTCTAATATATAGTACACAGCCCATCTACCCATACCTCCGCATGATTTTTAAATCAGACGCCAGCAATTTAATATTATATAAACCAGCTTCAAACCATTATTACATACAAATTCTGAGCATAATGTACATTTCTGCTCCACTGACAACTTTTGAACCATTGGTGAAAATAAATGTTAGAGATATAGAAAATCAAGAATAAATTTCTAGCATAATTCTTAAAGTAAGAACATTTTAAAATTTAATATTTCCTCTATATGAGAGGTGACAATATTTCTGTCATTAGAAGTTAAAGATTAAACTACTAAAATTAATTCTTTCACACCTGTTTGGTTGAAATGATATTTTATCATATCCTGTAATTGCACACAGGTCTTGTTCCAGTTCCGTAAACAATTGTTTATACCCTAATGCTTGGTCTTGTGGTGCAAATGGATGAATATCTGCAAAGTGCGGAAGACTACAAGGCATCATCTCTGTTGTACTGTTTAATTTCATTGTACAAGAGCCCTAAAAAAAAGTAATTGCAATAAATACAAATTTGAATAATTAAATGTTATGTAAAACTTGTGCTATACTAACAAATTGTACTTTTAAAAGGCTGAAATTATTATATATTCAAGTTAATAGATTTTTATAATACAAAGAGATATTAGAAATGTTCAAAATATTTGTTTAAACTAATTTGAAATAAATATAATTATTGAAACTTTAGCCTTACCAACGGTATCATTGAATGTACTAAAGATATGTCTTTGTTCTCTAAGTTCTTCATGTAGCGAACAATACTGGTTTCTGAATGATGAGTGTTGAAAACAGGATGAGTTAAATAAGGAGACGTTCGCTTAAGTGGAGACTTATTAATACTGTGTTGTAAAATATCTTCTCTCACTGCAATCTAAAACAGTCAATTATTTGTTTATAGTGATAATAAAATGACAATTATTTAACAATGGGTAAGTTTTAAAAGTATTTAGGATTATTTCTTATGGCTAGACAGAATTTTAATAATCTGCTTAGAATTGTTATCCCTATTAGGGAAAGATATGAGAAAAAATTAAAATTTGTAGCATTTAATCAAGTAATGTCTTTTTCCAAATTTATCAGTCTAGATTGGCCTATACATATATAGCCTAATAAGGATTCTCAAATAGTATACTATCAATATATATAAGCAAAGCAAAATATTACATTAATTTAAATAAATAAAATCTTGTAACTACAAATATAATTTTTAATTTAAACACTTTCAATTGCAAAGCAGTTATTCTTAGAGAAAAATGAAATAAATCATCATTTCCTCTAAAGGTGATTCCTTTGAAATTGAAATGTACATAAAGGTAAAAATTAAAATTTTATTTGTAGTTGAGAGGTTTTATTTACTTAAATTCAAAAATCATGTTACAGTTGCTTCAAGTTGTTAAAATATTATGTTGCTTTGTTTTTAAGGTGATATTTATTTATATTTGTTGGTTCCATCTTCATGTGAGCTACTAGTTTTCACTAAACAATTATAAATGTTTATAAATACACCCCTACACACATACTCAATACACAATTACATTACAACTCACACACACTTTTTGACATCGTAACTCCTAATACTCACAAAATACACCCACACCACCATAATATTCCACCTCCACCATAACCTACGTAAACCTTGAGATCAGTTACGGTCTGAGTTGACAATGGGGCACATCTCCCGAAATGGCCGTCTTCAATAAATAAAGTAAGTGCTACTATAGGCAAGTTTATAAACATTTATAATTGTTTAGATATATTTATTATTATCATCTTATGAGTGATTATATAAGAGTGGTTTTTTATTTACTTTAAAATGTTTACCATTAACCCTACGTCGTTGACAGCAAATTCAACCAGAAAACCTTTTTTGCTTGGGCTATATAGTATTCAAAAGAGGGTAATGCGTTCAGCACTGAGCTTTCATTGCCCATTATTATCCTAAGTACTCATCTTTTCAGGCTAAAGCTATATATGATTTGAAAAAACACAGAAATTGTTTGGAGCTACCAAGGATTGAACCTAGGGCCCTGATAAGTTTAGTCAAGCACTCTTTAACCAGTAAATCCCTCGGCTACTATTCAATTTCTTTTAAATGTTGTTTTTAAAATGGCATCAGTTACAAATAAAATTTTAGTATACTGAACAGTTTACCTATGTACACTGTATATTCAGACTAATAAATTAACTTACTTATCTTTACCTCTTGAACAGGTACTTCTGATCCGAAAATCCATAACAAGTCTTGAACATCATCTAAACCAGTAGTTTCATCCAGAGATATTCCAACCTAAATTCAAACAAATTGAAACAAAAGATAGTATACTATCAATTTATGTTTGTATTTTGTGAAATTACTTTTATTAAAATGTTTTTAGCAAATAATTCTAAATTTATTTGTCATTTAGCCAGTGCAAAATTTACTTACCGAACTATCAGAAAAATATCTCAGATTTATTTGTTTCTTACTACAGCGAGAAAGAAGTTCAGATTTATGACACGTCGGAGTCACTTTTAGAGTATCAAAAAACAAATTATTATGCACTGTGTGCCCAGCTTGCTTTAAGCCTGAAACAAGAGAATTATTTACCTTTTAACAAGCAAAATCATACTTAACCCTGGAGTCGCCAAGTCTCACAGATCCGGAGCAGGGAAATTTTGTTGCCACGGTTGGTAGCACTGTGCTAGAAACCCCTCCCGTCCATCTAGCTGTCCAATATTAAGTGCCAGTCAAGGTTGAATTGGTGCCACGGCTCTACCTGCCTTTGTTTACGATTCAGGTCTCACAGACTTGGCACCCCGACTCGTGTGACAGTATTTTTTCTATTTCGGGTCTGTCAGACTAGGCGCCCACGTTTATGTAACTATATTTTTAGTTTGTGTAAATAGTTTTCTTCGTATTTAAGTGTTGTAAATAGTGTATTTAGTGTACATATTAGTTTTAAACGATACTTTATTGACATGGAAATGGAAAGACAAAGAGACCGTGAACAAGAACGGATTAGGGAGTTATTAGAAGAGAATATTGACGAAAATAGTGATAGTGAATTTCTTGACGGATCTGATATAGAAGAGGATCATGTAGAAGTATATCATGAAGATACGGATTTCAAACAGAATGGGGGAGATTCTGAACACGAAATGGAAGTTGATATTCAACGTGAACAGTTACAACCGAGTAACGCTACAATTCTATGAGTAACTTTGTAAATGTTTTCATTGAGCTAATTGGTATTATGTCTAAATACTTTTTTTTGTATTGTAATAACCAATGATTTAAAATATTAACCTCCAAATAACTTGAATTTTATGTTCATTATTAGTTTTATAATATTTTCCTATACAATTACTCATATTGCATTATTGTTCAATAAACGTGTTTATTCACAATATAATTGTCCATTTTTATATTATAATGCCCTAAATCTCTTCATTAGGAACAATTAACTACAAAAATAATGGTTAAAAGTTTAACAAAAAAAAACTGTGCTTACATTAATAAAAACAATTATGAGACTGTGAGACTGGGCAAGTCTCATGTTACAAGTCAGGGCGCCCCGACTCCAGGGTTAATTCAATACTCTATATTATTAATACTTTCAATAAAGATAATACTTTTTAGACATTAGTTCTGACCTTCACTCAGAAGTAGAGTCAAGTTGTGTATTTTAGATGCAATATCCTTAAGACCTTTAGGTCCATGGTAAACAGCATACATAGCAGAGATGTTGGCTAATAAGGCTTGAGCTGTGCAAATGTTACTGGTCGCTTTGTCTCTCCTAATGTGTTGTTCTCTTGTTTGTAAAGCTAGACGATAAGCGTTAGCTCCCCCTGCATCCCTATAATAAAAAAATAATTATTTAAAACAAAGACTATTAAACATTTTGTTTATATGAGTGTTTATACAATAAAAATTTGCAAAAGAAGACCTAAAAATTTTAATATTGGTATTAAAATTTCAAACCACAAACCTTGTAAGGCCTATCATCCGACCTGGCATGAGTCTCACAAGAGACTGCCTGCAAGCAAAAAATCCTGCATGAGGACCTCCATAACCTAGTGGAACTCCAAACCTTTGACTTGTACCAATGGCTATATCCACTTCAAATTCATTTGGAGGTCTGAGCAGTGTTAAAGACAGAAGATCTGTAGCACACACTGTAAGAGTCTAAAACAGGATTAAATGTTATATTTAATTAAGAAAATCTAATAGAGTATATCAGAATTAAATAATAAAGATTGTATCATAATTTTACTAACTCTAAAAAACTATTTAAAAAAAGATATTTAATATTCAACTATGATAAATATTTTTACTAAATGCTCAGTAAATCAACAGCCCTGTATATTAAACTAACAATACTAGCATGAGTACATGATATCATTGACAGAATAGTCAAAAGCTATAAAAGAATCTATCTATTTTGAACAACATTTTAAAATTATATAAAACAAATGACCTTTCTAGTTTTCTTGTGTTATATAATATTACATGTTGGTAATGTACACTGAAAAAAAATGTCAGAATATCTTTCTACTGTTATGTTAATATTTTTGATATATGTAACAAATTAAGTATTTTTAAACCAAATTATAAAATTTGGTTTCATTACATTATTTCATAACAAATTTATTTCACAAATTTATTTTACAACAAATTCATTACTTAATTTCATTATCTTTAAAATGTAATTAATTATAAATTACCTTCAATTATCAATCTTTGAATTAGTTAGCATGTTCAGTAGGGTGAAGTGAAAAATCCACTTTTTTAAAATTTGATTTCTAATAGCAGGGAAATCTTGCTTTTCAACTTCCTAATTATGGACAAAATAATTCAAAATATTAATTTTTTACTCTTCAGATCACTCATAAACTATAAAAATAGTTGAAAAAAACACAAATTTTTAGAAAATTGCAGAAAGGTATAACAGTATTATTTTTTGTTCCAATAGCGTAAAAAATATTCTTTGTAGTTACTTCAAAACGACAAATATAAATTTTAGTCATTTTTTTTCATTTATTTTGAGATTGCGCAAATGGCCCAACATTAAAAAAATTAACAAATTGGAGTTTTTTAGGTGTTTTAAAATAATTATATCATGCCTGTTATAGTTGTAATTACACAAACATACTATATCAGTAGTTATATGTGACTATTCCATATATATTCCCAACCTGCAGTGAAGCTTGATTTGACTTCAAAACAAATCATTATCTTTCTCTCTTACAAGGCTACTTCCCTCTGTTCTGCCCAATAGACTCGTCCAGACCGGGTGTACCATCTTTTATTTTGATGGTACAAAAGACAAAACTGTAACACAAGAAAAAATAGGAAGCAAGTTTTACCATAGGGTCATGGTCGTGGTCGTGGTTGTGGTCATAGTCGTTGTCGTGGTCATGGTCATGGTCTTGGTCGTAGTTGTGATCGTGATACAAAAAAGAACACATTTGCATTATCAGTGAGCATGGTGGAAAATACGTTGGACGTGTTACACCAACAAAAGGAACCTTATTAGGAACTTATTTACTGACTTCATGAATAATAAAGATTATGTATAAGTGCAGTAAAAGCTGTTGGATGTGACAGGAGAGCCCCAAACACTGGTTGGAAAAGTGGTGTCATTCGTAACATTGAAGTTAAGTACCACCGCCCACTGCAGTGGTTTATTTGCTTATTGCACTTTAACGAACTGCCTTACAGGCATTTGTTTGACCACTTAGATGGTACAACAACAGGACCAACTTTCAGCCACCTCTATGTTTATAAACACAGTTTAATGCTATTATAAATATAAGGCACTTGGTTTGATAATTCTACATTAACCTAAAAACAACTGATTTTTTAAAACATTTTCAATGTTTGTCCATTTGCGCAATCTCAAAATAAATAAAAAAATGTCTAAATGTATTTCTGTCATTTTGAAGTAGCTACAGAGAATAGTTTTACGCTATTAGAACAAAAAATAGTACTTTTATACCCTTCTGCAACGTTTTGAAAATTAGTACTCTTTTACCTTTTTTCATTATGCCCTATGCATAATCTGAAGAATAAAACATTTATTTTTTTTATTTTTCCCATGATTAGGAGGTCAAAGAGCAAGTTTCCCTGCTATTAGAAATCAAAATTTTAAATAATGGATTTCTCATTTCACCCTAATGTTTATCACCTGTATGTGATTGTTCATTGCCTTTATTATCATCCACGTTGTCTTATGTACTTGTTGCAAAGTTAATGTATATATTTTTTCTTCTATTGTTTTTTGCAATACAGTAGGACCTATTTACTAATCTTCTGTACTTCATTATATTTCCATCCAATAAATCTGTCTTTTTTATATTCCTCATTAAATCGAGTTAATCTAGTTTCAATCATTATCACATTATCATTTGTCACTGATTCCATCCAGGTTCACTTCATTATTTTTCTGAAGGTTTACATTTCCAAAACTCTAAAAGTATTTTTGCATTTTTAATGGGAAGCTGTTTTACCTTCAGTATTTCTAACATCATTCCATTGATGCTGATATCTTGAGGAAATTGGTATAACATAGCACATTCTCATTGTTTTTTCAACAATGTTTATTATGTTTCGATATCTCTATCTTCACTGAAGACTATTATTTTTTTTTTTATCCTTGATTATCACTATTACTAATGTAAAATCCAATTTATTTAAAATATTTTAAAAAACTTTAAAATTGTTTAGAGTTTAAAACTTTTACATTTTCATGAAAATTTTTAAGAAACCGTTTTCTTTAAAATGTGCTTTTACCATTTAGTAAATAGGATTTGCCATACATACCTAATTCATGCCATATTCAGAGAAAAAACTGAATAGAAACCCATTAGAAACTAGAAATAAAAGTAGTTCAGCCCTGCATGTAACTTATAGTTAATTTTTTTGTAAAATTTATTAATTATTGTCTTATAAGGCCAATTTAAAAAATAATAAAACCATATTTTTTTACTCACACCGTCTTGATGAGCTCTTTGTACAATTTCAGAATAATCAATTACATTTCCTTCAGTATCTGGATATTGGAACAAGACTCCAGAATATTCTCGGCTTGAGAAGTCTGCTTTCTCAATATCTCCAATTTCTACAGAAAGACCTAATGAGTCAGCTCTTGTTTGTACTACACTAATTGTTTGAGGATGGACTAAGTGTGATATAAACAGCTTACTTCTTTTATTGTGTCTGTAGAAATGAGTATATAAAGTATATAAATAACAAGTGTACAACAATAATATTAATAATAGTATCAATAATATCAATTAGTGTCCGCTGTAAGTTTTTTTTATTTGTTTCTAAGTATTAATACATACTAGGTAGAGAAATACAAAAAGACCAATTGATTGAAAAAATTATTAACAGTTTACAAGAACTTTTAAAGTTCTTATCAGTAACTTGAAAAATGTATACTCTAAAAGTTGGAAAATTCAAAAAATCTTTAAAAATGGTGGTAAATTCAAAAACATAATTAAAATGAGTTTCTCTTACATTCTATAAATAATTCCATTTAAGTAAAAGGAAGTAAATAAAATTGTTTCTTCACTTGAATGGTTTATAGCTCCTAAATTTAGGTGCATATGTTTATGTTTAAAATGTTTGCAGATTTATTGGGGTAAAAAAATGTAATATGCAAATACACAAAAAAAAAGATTTATAGGTTAAAAAAAAACATTTTCTGTAACATATATTATTTTGTTTATAAAAAAATAGATGAAAATAAAATATGATTTTTTTACACTTATTTGTCAGGCTTATAGGTTTGTTCCAAAAATTGTTAAAAGTATTTTACTTGACTTCACAGTAAGTTTAGGCCCTTACAGGCTTACAAGCCCTGAGTATCCTTGCAGTAGTTATGGTATTGTTATTCAAACATACAAACATGTCTATTAAAAAAGAAACAGCCAATTTGAAGAGCTACAAAACATAATACTGCTTAAAGTTTGCCACAAAAAACCATAATAGGTCTATTAGGTGATCTTCACAAGCTTTATTTCTTAAATGTGCTGCAATCTTCAAAGATAGACGTTGGTGTTTACAGAAATTGTATACATGAATTTCTTAACATTTAAAAAAGCAAGTGTTTCCTTTACTAGACATTTTTTTATAAAAAGATTCAATTATGGCTACATTTTTAAACTTAAAGTATACCAACTTTGTAACCTAAATGCTTTTCCAAAAACATTTATATCTGGAGATTTCTAATTTATACAAAAATTTGACCTGAAAAGAAAGTACTGAAACATGGTAAAAATAATGGTGTGACTGTAAAAAATAATAAAACTTCTTGCACAGAATCGATACACAGAATTACATATGTTACATTATATTTACAAAGTAATCTGTTAAGGATAAATTTAGGTTGAAAAAAAGTAATAAAATCTACAAATGTGCAAAGTAAATAGTGAATGCATGTTGCACATGTAGTTTTGTAACTGCAATTTTATACAATGCAAAATGAATGGATATACTCCAGATATTAACTATTCATCATATTTTTCCATCCATGAAAGAATACATATAAGCACATATATACACATATAAAATTACCATTTAAATTAACAAATTAGTGAAATTATTATTTGCAATATTCCGTATTCATAATAAGGTTTAAAATTCAGCAATAAAGTAAATTTATGAACAATATTTTACAAAATAATTGTTGAGTTGAGGTGTTAAATTACTTGTTACAAACAGACAATACACTTCACTGCTAAGCTATTTGAATATGTTTACAAAACACTAATATTTCCCTACTAGTAAAGACTATTCTAGGATCTACTGAAATAAGATATTTTGGGGATGGGGCCATTCTGCAGATATTATTAGTAGGAGCATAGAATAAAACAATTAATGAAAATTTACAGATGTGATTAAATTGTAAAATATATTATCATACCTGTAGCATAGACCTAGTCCTTCAGCTGCAGCTGTTCCTTCATCTAATAGAGAAGCATTTGCCACTTCCAATCCTGTTAAATCTGTTATTAAAGTTTGATAATTCAGAAGACCCTCGAGGCGCCCCTGGGCTACTTCTGGTTGATAAGGGGTATATTGTGTTGTCCTAAAGTAGAAAATGTTTATATCATAATAACATTTTATAGCCCTTAAATATTAAATCGAAATGAAAACTAATATATAAGTATATTATATTCATATTTCAAAAATAATTTCAATGTACAAAATTATTTATACAATGGAACCCAGCCTCTGAAATAAATGTATTTATATTTAACTAATAAGGAGTCAGTTAAGCCTCATTTTAAAGCAAAACATATCAAGTGTCACTCAGTATATTAGTATAAAATTCACCAATCTATTTGTTTGAGTACATTTGTCTGCCATTCCTAACATTGCATTTTATAAACTCCGTTTTCACTAAACTTATTTAAACTTTCTATAATTGCAAAGCAACATACATAGGATAAACAGGACAAAAATTTGAAACCAGATATAAAGAGCATATTAGGTCGTTTAAGTATGAGAAAAATGTTTCGAATTATGCTACACATTTGATTGAAGAGGGCCATACACCGCAAGAAATGAAAAATACAATGAAAATTTTACATTATGTTAATAAAGGAAAACGTTTAAATATTTTATAAAATTTAGAAATTTATAAGGCTAAGTTAAAAAAAGAAAATGTAATAAACGAGCAAATGAACACACAGTCCAGCGTTATATTTGAAAGTTTATAATTATTAAGTAGGTGGACGCAAGAAGCAAAAATAGGCGTGCACCAACAGGAAATGTGATCTAGAAGTGGTGGGGGCATGGCTAATGGTATATAAAGACGAGCTCAAAAGTTGGGCGACCAGTACTATTGAAGTTTTGAAAATGGAGTTGATCCGAAACGCATCAACAGAAGAGAATATTGAAAAGTTAGGAATGGCAGAAAAATGTACTCTAATATATAGAAGTATTCCTAACAGAAATGAAGATGAGTATAATAATAATTTCACCAATCTATTGTTGAAATGGCAATAGTGTATTATCATGTTAAAAATGACTTCTTTTACCTTGTGAAAAGTTACTCACTGAGTGATTTCATTTTATGAATCAAAGTTAATAACTGCTTTTTTTACACAGAACTTGATAAAGAACAGGGTCCAGCAATAAAACCTCCTGTATTTGAAGAAACCGTGGTGTGAGTCGTAGTGGTAGAACTGATGGGGGGGGGGGGTATTGTTTCAAAGCGGTGTATGTGCCATTTTCAGTGTGCATCAAGGTTTGCCTTGGTGAGCATCGTGCAATTGTTGTAGAGCAGTTTATTAGTAACGGTGGTTCTGTGATTGCTACTCAACGAACGTTTTGTATTCGATTTGAAAATGGCCGATATGATCATTTTCCTGATAGAAAAACTATTCAACAGTGGGTGTCAAACTTTAGATAAATAGGCTCAGCGCTAAAAAAAAAACCTACTGGCCGACCTCAGACTGCAACAACACCGGAAAATGTGACATGTGTGAGAGCGTCCGTCCAACAATCCCCAACACGTTCAGCACTTAAGCATTCAGCTGCCCTGAGATTATCTGATAGAAGTGTAAGAAGAATTCTCTATAGAGAGCTTAATATGCACTCATTCAAAATGATGGTTAACTAGCAATTAAATGAGAACGATTTTGAAACTTGCAGAGCTGTGTGAGGAAATTCTTCAGTAGATTCCCTCTGGTGCTTTATTTTTTTTTTGGATGAGGCCCGCTTCCACTTAACAGGTACTGTAAACAAACCAAATGTTTGTTACTGGGATGCAGAGAACCCTCAGAAACTTCCACCATAACGACAACATCAACAACCACTACACAGCCCTCATGTGACAGTTTGGTGCATGATTGCTAAGGGTTTTGGGTGGGGACAGTTTTTTGCCAAACTGTATGGTTAATTCTAATTGTTACTGTCACATGTTACAGACCTTCCTCCAACCTTGTCTGAACCAGTTCGTTGTAGACCATGAAGAGCAAGAAGTTTGGTTCAAGCAAGGTGGATCCAGATCTCACATTTCTTGGCGTTCTATGGAAATGTTAAGGAAGTTGTTTCTTGGACCTTTGGCTGGCCCCCATGGTAGTCTGATTTATCGCCTTATGATTTTTTTGGGAGGAAACTTGAAGACTGAAGTCCACAAACATGGTCTTTTTGTTAACTAAAAGTTGTTAAATTGTTAACTTACACTTGGAGGAAACGTTTTCGTCTTACAACTTCTTCAGCCTCGTATTTTTGCCGCTAGGAATGCTGCAGTTGCGCTTCCTCGGTACATACACACACTCTCTAACACATACTCTCCCGGCAAGCTGGCCTGAGCAACCGGGCGGGTCCACAGGTGGCGGATAGTGGGACCGCCTATAGAAATGTAGGTTACCTGTGAATAAGGATTCCGGAAGGTTTCTGAATATGCAGGCCTGGACCAAGGCTATGGTTCAAAGGTGAGGAATTATCCCTCCTCGTCAGTCTACCGGTTGGGGGCGGTAGAAATAACTGCTCTGACTGGGGAGACTGGGGTAGTTGGGAATTAAGTCCTCACAATGCTACTCTCACCTCCCGGGTGAACCAAGGGCAATGCGACAGTGAAGTATGGGCAGGAAACTACCCTAACGACACAGTTGTAAAAAAGAGAGTAAAGCAGGCTGTTCGCTTCATGAGCAACAGTTAATAATGTCCTGAACTTGGGGTGTGCTTCAAGGTCAGTGACTGAATACCCAATCCAAGGTGGAAGGCATCGTGCCGAAGGATGAATGGCTGCAGGGTATAAAATGCAGTTGCACACGATCCCTTTGAGGAACCAGACAAAACCTCATTGTATGTTGTCTTGCCAGGGCAGTGGGGGCTCTGCTCTGGTCGACCGTTATTTCCCCCATACTCGTGGGACTTTAATGGACCAAGTAAGTAAAAGAATTGATTTCGAGACTGCACAGACAGTGGGAGCCAATGAGACGGCAAACCGTGAGTCTGTAGCAGATGTGTCAACGGCAACCATCACTGGGGGTGCGGGGGCGGCTGTCAAGCTGCTGACTGCAGAAACCGGTGAAGTGGCTGCAGAGTTGAGCACGCTGTCTAGTCCTGGGGCTGCTCTGCGGACCCAGGCGACTGCAAATTAAGCAGAACAATGATCAAGATCCTCCAAGTGAACCTACAGCATAGCAGGGCGGCGAGTGCTGTCGTGTGTAGGATGCTGGACAGGGGAGAGGTGGACTTGGTTCTCATCCAGGAGCCATGGATTTCTGGAGGACGAATATGCGGGCTGGCGACATCTGGAGGTAAGTTGTTGTACGATAAGGACTCCGGTGTTCCCAGGACGTGTATCCTGGTTAGGAGGGGGTTGAGTGCTTTTGTACTAACGGACTTCTGCTGCAGGGACTTAATAGCAGTGACGGTGGAGCTGCGGGCGGAGGGGAGGATGAAGAGGCTGAACCTTGCCACGGCATATCTCCCCTTTGACTACGCGAGGGCTCTACCAACACAAGAGCTGAGGAGGCTGGTCGAGCACTGCGGGGCTGTGGATGAGGAGCTGCTGGTGGGGATGGATGCTAACTCCCATCACACTTCGTGGGGAAGTACAGGTATCAACACTAGAGGTGAGGAACTTTTAGCTTATCTTAGCTCTAAGAATTTACTAGTCTTAAATCAGGGGGAAGAGCCGATGTTTGTCACTAGGGCCAGACAGGAGGTCCTGGACATTACGGTGACATCGAACCAGACGGCTAGGTATGTACTAAACTGGCATGTGTCGGATGAACCATCTTCTTCTGACCACAGACATATTAGGTATGATATCTCTCTAAATCCAGCCATGCTTCGGCCAACCAGGGATCCAAGAAGAACAGACTGGGACTCCTACAGGAGGGACCTGGGAGTTCGGATTGAGGAGGCTGCTAGAAGAGAGCTAGAAGACTCTATCGCATTGGTTGGCGAGGCTATAGTAGAATCCTTTACTGATAACTGCCCTCTTAGTGAGGGGAGAAAAGTAGGGGATCCGTCATGGTGGAGCAAGAAGCTAGCCAAACTTCGGAAGACCACCAGGAGACTCTTTAATAGAGCAAAAAAGAACAGGGAGTGGGACCAGTATAGGAAAACACTAACCGAATACAACAGGGCAATTAGAGAAGCACGCAGGAAGTCCTGGAAGGAGTTTTGTCAAGAGATTGACAAAACTCGGGAAGAGGCACGACTGCATAAAGTGCTATCTAAGGACCCAGTTAACCCGGTGGGGATGCTAAGAACCCCACTGGGAAATATAACAAAAACTGCAGGGGAAACTGTGGAAGAATTAATCAGAACACATTTCCCTTCCAGTACCCTGAGGAAACTTGGGGGAGCAGACACTGAACCAGTTGCCAAACTCTCCACAAGACGTGGTAAGAGGGAGGACTGGGAAGTGGCAAGGAGGATAGTAACTCCACAAAGGGTAAGATGGGCTATTGGCACATTTAAACCCTACAAATCTCCATGTCCAGATGGGATCTATCCTGTGCTGCTGCAGCAGGGAATGGATTTGCTGGTACTGGTACTTACTAAATTATACAGGCTAAGCATTGCTTTAGGGCATGTGCCGGCAGCCTGGAAAGCTAGTAAGGTGGTCTTTATACCTAAGCCCACCGGTAACCAATCGGAAGGGAAAGGATACAGACCTATTACACTCATGTCCTTTGTTCTTAAGGGACTTGAAAAACTGGTTGATAGGCATATTAGGGGGGGGGTGCTTTGGCCATAAAACCACTGCATTGGAACCAGTATGCTTATCAACCGGGGAAATCCTGCGAGGGAGCTCTCCATCAAGTGGTTGGTAGGATTGAGCAAATGATCGCCAAGAAAGGTTGTGCCATAGGTGCCTTCCTCGACATTGAAGGGGCTTTCAATAACCCCTCAGTGGAGACGATGGTAAGTGCTGCAAGACGTCATGGAGTGGATGCAACCACTTGTGGTTGGATAAGTTCCATGTTAACAAACAGAAGCATTTCTGTAGAGGTGGCAGGGGAGGTCAGAAGGGCGGAGACAAGTCTGGGCTGTGCACAGGGGGGGGGGGGGTTCTCTCTCCTCTGTTGTGGTGCCTAGTGGTTGACAACCTTATTGAACTCCTGAATGAACAGGGGTACTTCTGTCTAGGATATGCGGACGACATAGTTGTTTTGATCCTGGGCAGATTCCCTGATACAGTCCTTGAGGTAATCAGAAATCCTCTACGACTGATTGAAGAGTGGTGTAAAAAGGAGAACCTTAGGGTAAATCCAAAAAAGACTGCTCTCATTAACTTCACCAGACAGCGAAAAGATCTGACGACCAGGATGCCCCGCTTGTTTGGTGAATACCTTGAGTTTGTGGGGGAGGTGAAGTACCTGGGAGTTACTCTGGACAGGAAACTCACCTGGAACCCACATCTTGAGAGGACAGTTAACAAGGCCAAAAGGGCACTGATGACTGTGAGAAGAATGGTGGGTAAGAAATGGGGACTGAAGCCATCAATGATGCACTGGATGTATCTGAGGGTGATAAGACCTATGATTACCTATGGAGCTCTGGTGTGGTGGACAAAGGCCAACCAGGCACAGACAAGAGCTAAACTGAGCTCTATCCAGAGATTGGCCTGTCTGTGCACACTGGGAGCGATGTCAACTACACCAGGTGCAGCAATGGAAGTAATGCTCAACCTCCCTCCCCTTGAGCTTGTCCTTAGGGGAGAGGCGAGGCTGGCAGCATGGAGATTGCGCAACTCAAGCAACTGGGCTAACCTCCCAGATGTCTCGGGACATATGAGTATCGAGTGCGTGGTCAAAGCCGTCTTGGAAATGGGCAGCGACCACATTACTCGAATGTTTGCACCTGACCAGGTCCACCAAACTATGATGGAATGGTCAGGGACACTAACATCGGGAGCTCAGATCTGGTACACAGATGGCTCCAGGATGGACTTCGGCACTGGAGCGGGGGTGTATTGTAAAAACCCAAGGGTAGAACTAGTTTTTTCCTTGGGGAGGCATACCTCTGTCTTTCAGGCCGAAGTATATGCTATAAATGCCTGTCTGGGAGAGATAGCGAGAAGGGAAACACACGGGACCCGGATTGCTATTTTCTCCGACAGTCAGGCAGCAATTAAGGCACTAAACGGACACGTGGTCACCTCGGCCATAGTCAGGGAGTGCCTAATTAACCTACAAGCTCTGGCAAGGCACAATCAAATCATGATAGGTTGGATGCCAGGGCATAGGGGAATACTTGGAAATGAAGCTGCAGATGCACTGGCCAGGGAGGGGTCTTCGACTCCCCTGATTGGACCGGAGCCTGCGGTAGGTATTTCCAAATCCATGGTCAAGATGGCAGTGCGAAGGTGGATGGCTGAAAGACACTGTGAGCACTGGTTCAGGGCCGAAGGGATGAGACACAGTAAGCTAACCCTTAGGAAACCTTCCTTGGGGCTGCAGAAGAGTCTCATCTATCTGTCTAGGCAGGAATTGAGGATAGCCCCAGGTCTACTCACGGGACACTGTGGACTAAGGAAACATTTGCATAAAATGGGTATCTACAAAGATGAACCAGTGTGCAGATTATGCAGGCAGGAACTGGAGACTGCCACACACATTATTTACAGATGTGAAGTACTTGCTGAGAGGCGCTTCAACCTCTTTGGTGATGGAACGGCTTTGGTGGATGCTGAAGGTAAAACTCTAGTCAGGAAACTCCTAAACCTGGTAAGAGGGAAGGGGCTATTTGACTAGATCAGGGAGGTAAGTACAATATACCTTAAGGTAGCAGTGCTTTGGGCAATTCAAACCCGCTCCCAAGTTTAAAAAAAAAAAAAAAAACACATACTCTTTGATCATATCACTTCAAAAAAAAAAATGGTACGGAGGAAGCACAACTGCAGCATTCCTAGCAGCAAACATACGAGGCTGAAGAAGTCGTAAGACGAAAAGGTTTCCACCAAGTGTAAGTTAACAATTTAACAACTTTTAGTTAACAAAAAGTCTGGTCGCAAGTAATTGCAAAAGTGTAATAAGTACTTTTTAAAATTAGGGAGGTTTTATTGCTGAACCCTGTATCTCCCACTACAATCATTGCAACCATGTACCTAATTGTTATATGATAAACTTATAGAAAGCAATGCCTATACATCTAATCATGCTTGGGAAAATTAACACACACAAAAATAACTGATTAAAGTTAAAAGTCATGGCTCAAAAATAGTAACTGATTAAACCTAGTCATGATCCAAAAACGTAACTGAAAAAACTTTAAATTAATTTACTACACTTGTAACTGATTAAATGTCAAAGTTATTTTACATTTTAAAAGTTGGCATTTTGAAAAATACTGTTTGTTTTTTTTATCCATCTATATATACAGAACTTCTCAGTCTCTCTCTCTCTCTCTCTCTCTCTCTCTCTCTATATATATATATATATATATATATATATATATATATATATATATATATTTAGGTTAGTTCTAGTAGAGCTTAAAGCTTATTTAGGAATTTTTTGGACTTGATAGGAGACTGACAGACTTACCTAAAGGCAATTAGTCCAAAACTGCAATCTCTTGGAAATAAGCACATATAAAACACATATAAAACACTTAATACACTTTTATTTGAAATATTTCGATCAACATGATCTTCTTCAGTAAAGAAAGAGAAATACAAAACTCTTTTTTATATGTGCTTATTTCCAAGAGATTGCAGTTTTGGACTATTGCCTTTAGGTAAGTCTGTCAGTCTCCTATCAAGTCCAAAAAATTCCTATATATATATATATATATATATATATATATATATATATATATATATATATATATATATATACTTGATATTTTATGTTATCCATTGTTTTTCCGTTGCACTGACTTTATGAAGTTAATATATTACTATTGTAAGTAATTTTATCTACCATTAAGTGCAATAATTTTGTGAAAAACAAATTATTGCACTTAATGGTGGATAAAATTACTTACAATAGTAATATATTAACTTCATATATATATATCAATTATATCATAATATATCAAATATTATATATTAAAAATATAATCTTGGTATAACAATTAAGATTTGCCACACAGAAGGCACACCAAATATCATATAACAAGAATGATATTTTCTAATTGCTATTCCACATTCATATTATTTAAAATATTAGTATTATTTAGTTTAAAAAATAGTGCTTGATGAGTCTTAGGTTCCAGTATCAATAGTATATTAATTCTGACATAAATAACAATATGGCAATATTTATAATTAATTATGAAGTATATTGAATTAATTGCATTTACAATTGCTATAATGACCATAATAATTGAATTAACAAATTTCACTAAACCCCTTTATATCTCCTTATGTCAATGGACAAAGCAGTATGGCATCTACTGACAGGGTTGTCACAGACAGGTATTGGCAGAGTAAGAGTAGATATTTTTTTAGTAAGTTACTACATCAGTGTTCCAATTTACTGATTGTTCATCAATTACTATAATTGGAGGCGTCAGCTCCGCTAAAATATTAGAAAGAAGACGAAAGAGAGAGATAGTCGCGGTCGTTATTGTGATTGAAATTGTACATGAATAAAATTAAGGCTGGCGGCAAAAATGCCTAATCGACAAATAAACAGTGTTTATCACTAATTAAGCCTCGGGAAAAATAGGCACAAGTTTATGCTAAAAGTATTTGGAACTGATTAACACTTACCCTAAGCTGAACAAAGGGGTTACGTGCACGGTAGGTTTGATGTCTTCTGGACTTCTGCAGCAGGGCCCTGGGTGAAGTGGTGATGGTCAGACTGCTCGTGCTGTAAAACTTAATAAACGGGGTTCAATTCTACTACTATTCACAATTGAAATAAGTCTTTAAATGATTGCGAGCGACTCCGTAACGGCGGCTTGTAACGGCGAGGTTAAAGGTGCATTTGAACACGGCACTTGGACTAAATAATGTACACTTTCGCGGTTAACGAGCATATAAAACAAGTACAATACGAAACACTTAAATTTAGACATACGCGGGGCGAACTTAACGTCCACGAGGTTGGCGAATAAGGTTAAACCCGCAACGGACGTGCTGGTCTGTCTACGGCAAGCAAAAGACTGGGGTGAGGGAAATGTGCTAGGGTGGGGATTAGGCGCGCGCGGCAAGGGACAACGTGGTCTTAAACTATCGACGATAAACCATAGATTGAGCTATCGATTAGACAAAGCACAGGCTGATTGAATTCGATACTGGAGCTGTTTAATCTACCAAAGCTGACTCCAACATTCCGCCCACCAAAAACGGATGTTTTTAATCCGCCAGGTGGGTAGAGGGCGAAGAACTAGAGAGCACCGGAGACCGAGGGTGCCGAAGAAGAAGTGGTCGGGGTACGAAGAAAGCAGAAAAGAGCAGATGAAGTGAATAGCTCCATTAGCTGTGCTGAAGACAATAGACTACCGCCCACCCTGGATAACCACTGGGTGACGGTGAACGGGGTTGACTGGAAGAAGCGAGGTGCTGAAGATGTAGCGAAGAAATCTATGGCGTTGAAGATACTTAAAGAAACGAGGTTGGACAAAATTGCTGAAGAGGCGAAGAAGTCGAGTGAGATTAGGAACTCGAGGAAACGCGGTTGTACCACACAGGTGCTGAAGAAGCGGTCAAGAGATTAAGGTTGTAGCGGAAAGCCTACAAGCTCATGGACAGGTCGCTTTAACTGTCCATGTGAGGTCTTGACGGTGACTACGCGGGTTATCCGGTCGGGTCCAGGGTGAAGACGTACGATCCGACCCATTGGCCAATGAAGAGGGCTCGGATGTTCTCCAGTGATAAATACAAGCTGACCCTCCTGGAGGGGTGAGGCGTCTTTGTTCCATTTACAGCGTTGAATCTGGGAGTGTAGATATTGGGTAGACCAGGTTTTCCAAAACCGATTGGTCATCTGCTGTAGCATAGTCCATCGGGATTTGAGCGCGGGTTCAAAATGACATTCCTCAGGGAGTGCTAGAAGGGGACGGCCGATGAGAAAGTGTCCGGGCGTAAGGAACGAAGCTCCTTCGTTGGGGTCAGGCGAGACCTCGAAAATAGGTCGACTGTTGAGAATAGCTTCGATGCGTATAAATAAAGTAGCTAACTCCTCGAGGTGCAATAACGTAGTGCCAAGAGTACGGCGTAGGAGCCCTTTGACGGATTTAACGGCAGCTTCCCAAAGTCCGCCGAAGTGTGGTGCGGCTGGAGGGTTGAAGTGCCATTCAACCCGTTGTGCGGCGAGCTTGCGTTGGATGATTGACTTGGATTGGTCGAGCATCTTATAGACCTCGTGCAGGCGGTTGGCGGCGCCGACAAAATTGGTGCCATTATCTGAATAAATGTCTGTAGGCAGACCACGTCTTGCGACAAAACGCTGAAGCGCGGCGAGAAAAGCATCAGTAGAGAGGTCTGATACTACTTCCAAATGTACAGCCTTAGTGGCCATACAAACAAATAGGCATAAGTAAGCTTTCAGGATCTTTGCCGTACGAAGATGGTTGGCCTTAGTGTCGAAAGGTCCAGCAAAGTCAATGCCTACCTTACAGAAAGGTGGCGACGGAGTGACGCGAGAAGACGGTAAAGCTGCCATCATAGGTGGCCGAGGTTTCGACTGTAGTCTAAAGCATCGCATGCAAGCATGAATGCGTTGTCGTAACAACGAACGTAGCGCAACGATCCAGAACTCACCATTGATCATCGCTTGCGTGGTACGCGGCCCAGCATGTAAGGCGAGGCGGTGATAATAATCGCATACAAGATTGACATAATGATGCCGCTTAGGCAGTAAAATGGCATGCTTAGCTGCGTATGGTATATCAGCATGATTAAGACGTCCGCCCACCCTAAGTAGCCCCACTGAGTCGATAAAGGGCGTTAGGTGGCGAAGTTGAGCACTGATCGGGATGCCGCGGTGTAGGCGTTGCAACGTTTCGCTGAAGGCTAGCTCTTGTATGAGCTTAACGCAAAGATTTCTGGCGTTCCTTAATTCTTGTACTGAAGGTGCAGCGAATGAAATCTTGGCTGCGGTGTTCTTGGCTTTGTAGCGAGTGTTGTGACAATGGCTGGTAGACTGGGTCTTAATGCGGCAATTGTTAACGAAACGAAGCACGTAAGCGAAGACATGATGCAGCGTGGTTAGATTGGAATGACGCTCAATAACGTTCAATAAGTGGTTAGGCGCTTGGACAGTCGCGCAGAGCACCTGAGGCTCGGTCTTGAGCTCGGTCAGGTCGCGGTTCGGTCCAGTTGGCTTAGACAAACGCCAAGAGGTAGTACATTGTAACGCCCATGGTGGTCCGTGCCACCACAGTGGATGTGTAGCAAACTGCGCGGGTAGACACCCACGGGAAGCAACGTCCGCGGGGTTGTCAACAGTTGAGACGTGGTACCAATGATTGGTCGAAGTGTTCGAGGTAATTTCAATAACTCGGTTGGCAACGAAAGTTTTCAAAAGATGTGGTGGGGTGCTAAGCCAATGCAGCACAATTTCTGAGTCGGTGAAGAAAAGCGTAGTGTTGTCGGCCACAAAATTCACAGCAGGCTGAACAGACTTATAGAGCTTGGCCAGTAAGACGGCGCCGCAGAGCTCCATTCGAGGTATAGTGAGTGTTTTGACGGGAGCCACTCTGCTCTTAGCCTTTAGAAGGCTGACGGAAACTAAACCGTTCCATTCAGTTCGCAAGTAGATGGCGGCTGCGTAACCAGCTTCGGACCCATCACAGAAGCCTAATAAATGATGTTTGGCATCACGTGTGCCCACATGTCGAGGTATTTGAATGTCAGCTAACTTAGCGAAGTGGACAATGAAGCTGTCCCAACGACTGCGCAGCGCGGTTGGCAAAGGTTCATCCCATGATAACCTTTCGAGCCACAATTGTTTCAAAAATGACTTGATCCAAAATGTGATAGGCGTAAGGAAGCCCAGTGGGTCGAAGGTGCGAGCGACATAAGAGAGAATGGTGCGTTTCGTAGGCACCGACACAAAGTTTTGAATACGATAAGAAAACGAGTCATTAACAGGATGCCATTGGAGTCCCAATATTTTAACAGCGGTAGAGTCGTCTTGGAATAGCAACGGGTGCTCCAGGTGAGAAGATGGCAGCGTCGACAGCAGCGCGGGATCGCTGGAAGACCATTTCCTGAGCTCTAGTCCTGCCAGTGCGAAGATGTTAATAAGTTGCCGTATTAATTCCTGGGCGTCCTCGGACTTATCGGCGCCAGTGACGACATCATCAACGTACGTTTGATGAAGAATGGCGTGCGACGCAGCAGGGTAACAGTCGCCCTCATCTTTGACGAGTTGTTCGAGTGTACGTAGGGCTAAATAAGCAGACGGGGTAAGCCCTTAAGTGACAGTGGCTAGTTCATACTCCATCAGTGGAGAATGAGGAGTCGGCCTGTACAAAATGTGCTGATGACGACGATCATCCTTACGTACGGCAATTTGGCGGTACATCATTTTAAGATCCGCACAGACGGCGTGAACAAACAATCGAAACGAGATAATAACGTTGGACAGGTCCCTTTGCAACTTAGGGCCAGCCAGCAATTGCTGGTGTAAAGAATGCGCGTTGCAATCAGGCGCAGAAGCATTGAAAACTACTCGTAATTTAGTAGTAGAACTATCGGCCTTGAAAACGCAATGATGTGGTATTAAATAATTCGAAGGCTTAACGGCAGGGTACATATGACCTAAAGTCATATATTCTTTCATGAACTGATGATATTGTCGTGAGACATCCGGTTGTCGGCTCAAACGGCGTTCCAGAGCATGATAACTAGCAAGAGCGACATTACGGTTTGACTTAAGTTCGACGGCGTCAGGTTTAAAAGGCAAAGCTACGACATATCTCCCAGTGGCGTCACGTTCAGTAGTGGTGGCAAATAAATTTTCGCAGAGCTGCTCATCAGGGTTCAACAAGTTAGACTCGTTTACCTCTTCGATTTCCCAAAATCGTCGCATGTTTTCGTCGATAGACTTGAGCGAGGTGATAAACACGCGTGGTTGTTGTAGCGTACTGTAAGGTACAGATCCCATAATGACCCAACCTAAAAGTGTGTTAAGTGCCGATGGTTGGCCATGAATGATGGTACGAGGCCCGTTGATAATTATTTGCGTGAAGACATCGGCGCCCAGTATAATGTCAACAGGGGCAGGTAAGTCGAACTGAGGATCAGCTAACGGTAAGTGCTGATATTGAGCGCTTAAAGCAGAGGATAATTTATCAGCTGGCAGCGGGTCAGTTATATGGTTGAGCACAGCGGCTTCCGTAGTCAGCATGACGCCCGCGTCATGTCGTGAGAATAAAATTAAAGTTACGTATTCGTGAATACGTGTAGACTTGGCAGCGACGCCAATCAAAGACAGGTTCGATCTTCGAGTAGGCAGGCTCAACATATCGCTAGCTTGTTTCGTAATGGCAGATATCTGACTGCCGGGGTCGATAATAGCTCTTAGAAAACGAGGTTGACTGATAATGGTCCTGTAGGACGACTTGCGCGGTACCCAACAGGGCGAGAGACGAGGTAATGTTGCATGACAAAGAACGAGGTTGAGCTTTAGTATCGATTGGATGGCTAGCGGTTGGCCTAAGGCGTCGTGGGGCGGCTAGTCACTGCTGCGGCGGTGCGTCGTTGTGCAGCAGTGTGTGATGTGCTTGGCTGCATTGTCTACAACGATGACGAGACTGACACTGAGCTTGATAATGAGAGCCGAGACAATTATAACAACGTTGTAATTTTGAAATAGCGTCAATGCGTTCCGCTATTGTAAGAGAAATAAATCGTTGACAATTAATGATGCAGTGACCTTCTCCGCAGTAGTAGCATTTACCTACACGCGTGGTAGGCGCGTTAGACTGATTGAGGTTAAGCGGTGGCGAGCGATTGCGAAATGTTGACGTTCTAGGCGCACTCATACTAGGCAACAAGTTAGGTTGCAGTGGTTGATTAACCGGTTGCATAGTGACGGGCGCAGCACGTTTGGACTGAATAGTACCTTGGGCGTCCTTATTCTGATGGCCATTGTCATTTGACGCTACTGATTGAAATATAGGGCTGTGACCCAAAGTGAGGTTAGGTTCAGACAAGTAATTATTCGGTTCAAGGGCCCCTTGAAACCCGGGTTTAGCCATCGATGACACCAACATGCGGGGTCTTTGACCACGTCCGGCGTTTGCTACAACCACGGCAGCTGGTTGGCTAAGCATCTCCAGGGCTCTAGCCTGTTCAGTTATAAAGTCGTTCAATAATTTATATGTCGGCATGCGGTTAGTGCCTAGTCGGCTTTCAAAACTTAATCGTGTCTTGGCATCCAAATTATTAATTGCCATAGAGAACAATAAGAAATCCGCTAAGTCTTCGAGAGGTATAGCTCTTAATGCACAGACGGCATTAGAGTGCGCGGTTAAGAAACGATTTAGTTCCGCGGGTGAAGCATTATTGATGCGCTGAAAGTCTTTAATTATGTTAAAGTAATGATCTGCGAGACGTCGCGGGTTCGCGTATCGGTTACGCAACGCATTGTAAGCAATGTTGTAATTTGCTTCGGAGATGGAAAGTCCGGTGACGATGGCCAGTGCATCTCCCTTTAAGACGGACTTTAAGTATTGAAAACGTTGGATATTGCTAAGCGTCTCATTATTATGTACCATAGAGTCGTACATTGTAACAAAATCTATCCAGTCGTCGCTCTGGCCCGAAAAGCTTGGCAAAGTTAGACTTGGAAGGTTAGGTGAAGTCGGTGTTGATTTGACAGGCGAGGTCGAGGTAACCTCCGTCTTAACGAGGTTAGGATATTTTACTATCATGGGCAGATAGGTGTCCTGAAATTGACGTTTTGCTATAAAGACATTCTTGACAAATTCGGAAGCTTGACTGTCAAAAGTCTGCTCCGCGCGGTCAAAAGTTTCGATAAATTCGACATGAAGGCGCCTGACTTCCTGCACTATGCCCTCAGACATTTCACTATCACCGAGCAAGCTGTTTACTTGCTCTAAATCGCTGCATATAGCCTTCAACTTATCGAGGCAATATGCGTTGTTATTAGCCATCGTGACAAAATTTAAATTAACAAAAACCAAAATTTAAATTAAATTGCAATTATGTTTAAACCAAACCTAATGACTACACAATGGTACATTTAATTACGAAAAGTGGACTGTATAATAAAGTTAATAAAAGATATAACGTTTTACAAATCATAAGCATTAGATTAGAACGGCTGCAAGTTTTCCTTATTGAACAGGATAAATCTACAGTGTAGCTTTCACGGATCAATATTAAGCCTATCTTGTTTAGTCAAGTGTTCCTTATCTGCGCAGGTGTCCCATAAATCTGCTGATAGTAACAGAAAGTGGCTGCACGCTACAGCTTGTGACGTCACTACTGCGTAATGAATTTAGACAAGGAAAGGGAAGCGGGAAAATTACACAGGATTACGTAATGCTTGCAACTTAGCTTATTACTATGAAATTTAACACGCTTCGAAATTGTTCGCACAAAAAATAACACTTATAAATCACTAATTAACTTATTTATAAAGCAAATGCCTTGCTATTAAAACTGAATAAGTTTCGAGGTTACTGAGAACTTTAACACTTGTTCTTTGCACTTTAAATGTTTATAGGTCGCTACAATGCAAAAAAATCCGGCACGGCGGGACCAAAATGGAGGCGTCAGCTCCGCTAAAATATTAGAAAGAAGACGAAAGAGAGAGATAGTCGCGGTCGTTATTGTGATTGAAATTGTACATGAATAAAATTAAGGCTGGCGGCAAAAATGCCTAATCGACAAATAAACAGTGTTTATCACTAATTAAGCCTCGGGAAAAATAGGCACAAGTTTATGCTAAAAGTATTTGGAACTGATTAACACTTACCCTAAGCTGAACAAAGGGGTTACGTGCACGGTAGGTTTGATGTCTTCTGGACTTCTGCAGCAGGGCCCTGGGTGAAGTGGTGATGGTCAGACTGCTCGTGCTGTAAAACTTAATAAACGGGGTTCAATTCTACTACTATTCACAATTGAAATAAGTCTTTAAATGATTGCGAGCGACTCCGTAACGGCGGCTTGTAACGGCGAGGTTAAAGGTGCATTTGAACACGGCACTTGGACTAAATAATGTACACTTTCGCGGTTAACGAGCATATAAAACAAGTACAATACGAAACACTTAAATTTAGACATACGCGGGGCGAACTTAACGTCCACGAGGTTGGCGAATAAGGTTAAACCCGCAACGGACGTGCTGGTCTGTCTACGGCAAGCAAAAGACTGGGGTGAGGGAAATGTGCTAGGGTGGGGATTAGGCGCGCGCGGCAAGGGACAACGTGGTCTTAAACTATCGACGATAAACCATAGATTGAGCTATCGATTAGACAAAGCACAGGCTGATTGAATTCGATACTGGAGCTGTTTAATCTACCAAAGCTGACTCCAACAATAATAATCGTTAAAATTTTAAACATTATTCCCAAGTATGCATCTAACATACTACGCAACATGGCTCACATAAAATCAAAATTCCACATATGACGGTGACTTGCATACAAAATTAAATTTGAAGCTGTCAAACCTAACCAAGGTTCAAGTTATAGGTGATGTATACCAGTGAATTTATGTAATGTGAGTTACATAATATTTTTCTCAAAACAGTTTGGTTTTAAAGTTGCTTGTTGTAGAGGCTTTGAAAGAAACGATTGTTTCGAAATCCATTAGCAAGTAGGTCCTTATGCTTTCACTTAGTAAAGTATTATTTAATTACTAAACACTTTTAAATGTTTCTAAACTTGCCTGAGTTGACAATGGGACACATCTCCGAAAACGGCCGTCCTCAACAAACAAAGTAAGTGCTACTATAGGCAAGTTTAGAAACATTTAAAAGTGTTTAGTGATAACTAGTAGCTCACGTGAAGATGGAATGAACAAATAACATTTAATTAGAGTTTGGTTTTGTTGAGCAAACTGAAACTAAACAACTTCCATTCTGGTGGTCGTATGTATCGCTATAATGTGATTGATCATGTGGACAACTATTGTCTCTACTATTATTTGATTATTTATAATTGCTTTTCAACAGAAAACACTATATGTAGAATCGAACTTGGGTTTAACACCCTCTGATATAATCGTACCTAGGCTATAAAGTCATATTTTTGGTAGTTCCGTCTTATTAATATACAATTGCGTCAAGAAAACTATCTTAGTTTTGAATGTAGCATCAAAATGCTATCTTATGTTTTGTAATAATGAAAATTGAAGATTGAAATCTCTATCTTTAGCCGCCTTAATTACAGCCCTGACCTGGCATTTTCACTGTTTTCCAAAATTGAAGGACTATGAGCAGAAGAAAGATCGACATTGATGAATAACTCAAAGAAATAGTGTTATCATGACCTCAATCATTGGTGTCTGAAGAGTACACGGAAATAAGTGCCTAGATACCTACTGTAATTCTAACAAAAAATATATTAAGATACTGTAATACCGAAATTACGGTTTTGTATTGATAACTTTTGTCTCTATTTAGTTATAGTAAAATATTTTTTTTTCTCTGGATGACCCAGATAATATTTCAATGTAACAAACATTAACTAAAGAGTCTAAAAACTTCAAGTTTGGGTTAAAGTATCAATTGTAAATTATATTAAGGTTTATTCTATATTATCAGTCAGTAATAATATTATTATTATCTTTGAGTTTAGTTGTAAATTCTGAGCAGAATTTTTAATTATTGAATTTAAAATATTTCAGTTATCAGTTTTATAGTAATAAACATCACTTATCAGTTTCTGTATGTTATTTTTCATATGTATTACTTCTTTTTTATCTTGATTAATTAATTTGTTCTTCTTAGTTTTTGCACAAATAATTTCAAATCTTATGAGTACTCAAGTGTTTTTACTGTAGGCTAAGATACACTGAATGTTTTTACTATTTCCTACATCTGAAAAATTTTACCTGAAAATAAATTTACAATTCACCAACAAAAATGTTAACTGCAAATTCAACATCTTGTAACTACAACTTTAATATTTTTATTTTCTTAGTATTAGTTTTATAGCAGTATTAGTAACCTCTATCAAGGTTTGATCTCAGTACTTGCTAATATTGTCATCAGATTTTTTTAACATCTGTCAATAATTCTTTGGCTTCAATACATACATACATTTACTTCAAAACATTTATCACATTTTTAGTAACTTTTAAACTTTATAGATCTTCACGAGATCTTATTAATGCAATATTAAATTTTGTATTTTATTATATTTTCTATCAGTTCCTCAATAATTACACACAGAAAAAGACACAATACATTCAAACATATCTATAAGGATTAACAGTTTTAATTATAAATAAGTATATTCTCACCATCCTGGATTTTCAAAAATATTTCGCAAAATAGTATGAGGTACACAGCAGTTATGATAACCCATTCCGATATAACTACGCCATATCAAATTTTTCTCAGCTATTGTTCTGATTCGCTTAATCAAATCATATTCACCTATAATAGTAAAATAAATAAACTTTAAATTTCTTTTAATTAGTAAAAACAGTACTATTTTAATTGAAAAACATTAGACACGTAAATAATATTCCAGCTGGCTTGTGAGTTAAGGTTATAAACAAAATAAATATATACAAATCACGATTATAAAACTTTAATTTCGTATGTGTTTCGATGACTTATGTCATGATCATCAGTGATGCTACCACAAACATATAACTTTAACTACAACTTAATTTAACATGTTAAAGTTATATGTTTGTAGTACAATCACTGATGATGATGATGATGACATAAGTCATCAAAATGGGCATAAGTTTAAAGTTTTATAATTGAGAGTCATGTATTTTAATTTTTTTATAACAATAGACAAGGTTTTACTAAACGTGTGTACTTATAAAGATGAAGAAATGTGTTTTATGATTAATGTTTTTGTTTTTATTTTGACTGAATTTTCTAGTTACAAAAAAAGAAATATGTGTTTAAATCGTATAAAGTGGCTACCTATGATGCATATTAATAAGAAAGTCAATTTACAGCTCCTTTCTCAGTATGCTCAGGTGGTTTAAGTAGAAACGATAAGTTTTATTACTAAATTGTCAAAGAATTACTGACTGTACTCTTATTTGTGATTATAAAATTGTAATTTTAAATAATTTCACTATCAATAGCTAGACATTTTATAGTTTAATGATCTTTAGTAGGTCAACAAGCAAGAACCTGAAATTTTATGAGGGGAAATTAAGATTTATAAAACAAAATAAATTTAAAGTACAGATAAATTCCAAGTGCATAATTTTCAAATTTCAAAGTATGAACATACATAATTTTAGCAAAAAACGTTACATATTTAAAGACACAAATACTCTTCAAAATAATAAAACATTCAGATAACATGCAAAGTGTGTATGATTATCAACAGTTTTTTCAACATATATTATGCAATAAACAGATAAAATAACAGACGCAGAAGCTATAATCTTTCCATGGGGGGTAACCTTTAACTTTTAACAGTTTAACCTAGTGACCTAATTTACTGAGCTCTCAAATGATTTTCTATAAAAAGCTTCTTAAATGAAAAACAAGAGTAGTAGCCCAAGGGAAATTTTTATTACAGAGTACCACGGTATCTCCCACACTGCGAGGCCCACCAATTATAGAATAGAAACATCCAGTTTTTAGACTTTAATTGCTACTTATTTTTGTTACTCAGACCAGATTTACAGATGTAGCTAGGATTGAAAATCTTTTATGTGTACGAGGTCTGTTAAAAAAATACACGAACTGAGGTCATAAAAAAAATGTACTTTACTTGGAAGTTACTCGTCTGGGTCTCCTTCAAAGTACTCTCCTCCCTAACCCATACACTTATCCCAACGGTGTTTCCACTTGTTAAAACAGTCCTGGTGCGCTTCTTTTGTGATGGTGTTCAGCTCCTTCGTTGCATTTGCCTTAATCTCCGAAATCGTTTCAAATCTTCTTCCTTTGAGGGTTTTTTTGAGAATTTGGGAATAAGAAAAATTCACAAGGAGCAAGGTCAGGTGAGTAGGGGGGGGGGTGGCAAAGAACAGTGATCGAGCATTTGGCCAAAAACTCACGAGTTCTGAGTGCTGAGTAAGCTGGAGCGTTGTCGGGATGGAAAAACCAGTTATCACTTCTCCACAGTTCTGGCCTTTTGTGTCGGACGGCCTTTTGCGTCGGACGGCGTCCCTCAGACGTTTCAGTACTTCAATGTAGGTAATTTGGTTGACTGTAGAGCCTTCAGGGAGGTACTTGTAGTGAACAACACCCTTAGCATAAAAAAAAACTGTCAGCATCACCTTGAGATTCGACCGAACTTGGTGAGCTTTTTTGGGTCTTGGAGACGTTTGACTCACCCATTGGGATGATTGGACCTTCGTTTCAATGTCGTAACCATACACCCATGATTCATCACCAGTTATAATTCTTGACAAAAAGTTCCCATCTTCATTTTGAACGATCAAGCAGTTCCCGACAAACCCGGACGCGATTGGCTTTTTGGTCGTCGGTCATCAGGCGTGACACAAATTTCACAGCGACGCGGTGCATCTTCAATTTTTTGGTCAATATCTCATAACAAGATCCAACTGATATCCCACAATCTTTGGAAAGCTCCCTAATGGTCAGACGTTAATATTCGCGCACCAGGGTGTTGATTTTGTCAACGTGTGGGTTGTCAGTTGATGTTGAAGGACGTCCAGGACGCTCATCGTCATCAATTGACTGTCGGCCACCCTTGAAACGTTCATTCCACTTGAAACATGCAGTACGCTTCATGGCAACCTCGCCGTAGGCCGTGTTAAGCATGGCAAATGTTTCTGTTGCAGATTTCCCTAGTTTTACACAAAATTCCACAGCACTTTGTTGCTCCTTCAGGCTGTCCATTTTACAATCCGATAAACGAAAAAAACACAAAGCTGGTTTTAATCAGCTGATTTATACAAACCTAGCGACACCAAGCGGATTCTCCAGAAACTAACTTGAGCTGCGAAATTCAAACAGTCCGCGTATATTTTTAACAGACCTCGTACAATAGTCCCCTTAATGAGTCCAATATTCCAGATCTTCTAAGGCATATTTGATAAAATGTCTTCAGTTTAATCTTTGAAGCCTGACTAGATGCAAAAACCTCATGTATCACTGGATTCTTGAAAGAGGATATATTAATGATTCCTAGAAACGTAGAAGTACCTACTGAAGACACTCCTTTGAACCAAAACCAAAGTTGTTCTCAGGAGCTGTTTCTGCTTCCTTTTTAATTTATTAATTATTAATTTAATACATTCGATTACCAAAAGAGAACTCATGAGTCTTGGAATTATAACAGGGTTGTAAATCCAAGGCTCTTCAAGCCCAAACAAAGTGAGATACTATTTTAATGTTTGACCTAAAGGATAATTCAATGCATAAATGATATCTACTCTGCCTCTATATTGGAAAACACATTCCTAGAAACTTAAAAAAGGCACTAGAATTTGTTTCATTTGTTAGTTTATTGTAGATCATCAATCCATAATTTATAGGACTTAAAACAGAGTTCCAGAGATAACACTCTACACTTCCTGTCTTTACCTCTAAATGACCAGACTATTTGCAAAAGTTATTGATCTTGCTCTAGGGTTTTTTTTTATACACATTACCTCGAAATCCTCTGTAAAAGCTAAACTTTGAGAATCACCAATTTTTTTATTATTCATAGACATACTGGCTACCCTAAGGTAGTTTTTTAAATTTAATTTAAAAGGAAATTAAAAACTATCTTGAAATTCACTGGGAAGAAACATCAACTTTGGAAAACTCCCTTTACAAACTTAATTACTGTCGACTTCCATTATTCTGAATGAATTTCAAAGTAAAAGCGTTAAGATTGTGAATAGATTAGTTTTTATACAAAAGCATTTTAAAGTGAAACATAGCATATTGTAAAGGGTTGAGTTTCATTGAACCTAGGTCAAGCCATACAATAAAGATCTGTCGTTTATATTTGCAAGCACCAGCAAGAGCTTCTGTCAACCAAGTTGTATGCTCTAATATTATAAAACCTCTGACACAAAACGTTTTCAGAATATTATATTTAAAAAGGCTATCGCCCTGCAAATATTTATTTATATTGTTAGCCACAAATCAAAGAAAATCATACCTCATGTCTTTGGTTCTATAAGAGATCACTTCTATAACTTTTTCAAGATCAGTTAACTAATGAAACTAACGTCAGACTAACGAATGAAATAAATTCTAATGCCCCTATCAAGTTTCTGTTTTCTTTTCAAAAGTTTCATTCTTATCAAGGTTTTTTTAAAAATTTACTTCAATTATAAGTTCAACCAAGTTGTTTTATTACAAAATTTCAATTTAAAAGATTCTCCGAACATCATGGACAACAAAACCCGTAAGTAAATCTACTTGTTTTTCTTACCAACAGGTTCTTCGATGTTGAGAGGAGACCTAAAATGAATTCTTTCAGGTACAGCTTTATTGCTCAATTCATCTAATGACTGAAACAAATTAATTTATATTTACATTTTTTTCTATTTAGGAATTTTTCGTTTGACGTATATATTTTTTCATAATTATATTGTAAACAATAAGTTAGAATAACTTCAAAATAATAGGCTAGAATTAAATTGTTTATATTAAAAAATTATGCATTCTAACAATGTGAACAGTCTTGAAATTAAGGTATATTTATGCTACACGTCTATTATAAATATGTAAACTATAAAACTGAAGCTTAGAACATTTTACAAGCCTTTGGATTGCACTATGTATTTTTGTAGACCTAAAGTATTTATATATTTTATTATTTATAATATTAAATTTTAAAAAAACATTTCTATTCATAAAATAAAGAGCATTAAGTGGAAACAGTAATTAACTCTCTTTTCGGTTGCAATTTTTCTATTGGGTGAATAGAAATAACAAGTAATATTAAAGAGTATATAGAAATATAATTTTGAGCAAGGGGGAGATTTGTTAATGTAGCCTGAGTGCAAAAATTACAAAATTAAAATTTTGTATTATGAAGAACACAGGAATTATTTTCTAGTTTTAAGTAAATACTTAGATTAGGTTAAAATCATTAAGATCATAAATAAAATATATTTTGTTCATTTTTAAAATTCACTTTTAAAATTATATTTTTAATAATAAACAGAAATAAATACAAACAAATGAACAGTTTACAAGAACCAAATCCAGTAAATGGAAAATTAAAAAAAAAACATGTTAAGGAGATTCCAAATAATATTAATATGGTTGATGAAAATATTAGAGTGAAGTTCTAAGAAATTGTTCATAATGTGAGACCAAAGATATTTTTATCCAGGTGGGAACCTTCTGCAGATTTAATTATTAAGATCAATACTATTACTATTTTACATTTAACGTCAGAAAAGTTAGAGTATTACAATTTATTTATTATGATTATGTGTGTTAATTTATGTTATTTAAGTAACAAAATTTGGTTTTTATCAAAGTTCTAGTACAGGTTTTAAACACTCAAAGTTATATAATAATGGCATGGTAATTGACAATTCTCCTGATTTACCTAACGGTATATATATTTCCCCTCATCCTTAACAATAATAAGACAATGCAACAAATTCATAAGTGATGAATTCTCAAGTGTAGTTCACAAGTGAAGTTGCATAAATGCAACAAATTCATTGTTGTTGAAGATTATTTTATGCTCTTGAAAAAATACATTACGCTCAGTACAAGAAAATGTAGTTATTCTTAGAACAAAAAACTGTCTTAAAACTCATAAATAATAAAGTAATAACAGCCACATTGATATCCAGGTTATAGAACAATTTTGTGCTAAGGTTAATTATTAGAAGATCACTTTCTTGAACTTCTCGCTAATGTTGTAAAAGTGTTACCACATTATTTGCCAAAATGTGACACATGAAACACTAGTGTATTATGAAAGTAATTGAATTCAATGGTTTGGTCATTAGTAAATGTCAGAGACCCCCCTACAGCACGTTTGGAGTGTATTAAGGCCTCATAAGTTTCAATCAAAGAACTGAATGCAACCTATGTTGTTCTTATTTTTTGAACCTCATGAGAACTAATGCATCTAAATGTTGCAATAAAGATTTCTACTTTTTTTTAAAGAACTTACAACTTTTTATAAATGAATATATATATATATATATATATATATATATATATATATATATATATATATGTGTGTGTGTGTGTGTGTACTTATGGTGCTGCTTTCCTCTATAAAGAGAGGAGGTGTCTGCGTTCTACATTCGTACTTCATGTTGTTAGGTTCACTTTGTCAATGCTAGACAAAATTCTAGAACTGTGTTTTTACGATTTATAAAATGAACAGATATACTCTGATAATTAACTATTCATATACATATATATATATATATATATATATATATATATATATATATATATATATATATATATATACACACACACACACACACATATATATATATATATATATATATATATATATATATATATATATATATATATATTTGCCTGAACTGTTTGTATTTATTTTATCAAACTTAAAATTTTTATACAATGCAATATGTTTATGATAAATATTAGTTGAGTTGTTTTAGTAAAGAAATTAATGAATTGTTTAAGGATTCAAGCCTATGGGAAAAGGATTTAATCCTGTAACTTTCTCTTTATCATAAATATACTCTATAAAAAAGTGCAGTATAGTTCTTTACATGTTCAGAAAAAATATACAGTGAAGCAGGATTCTTATTTATTACCCCAACACTATTACACATTATTTAGGACTTAAACTATAATGTGACCAGAAAACATAAAAATTTCATTCTTTATAAAATTTTGAAAGCTTTAAAAGCCAAATTTAGCTCAAACCTCTTCAGGATAGTTGATAGTGCAGTAGAAATCACATTATACTTATAAAGTTAAAAGATACAGAGAGCATATTTAAAAGACATTTACCACACCAGTTTAGAAAAGAGATAAATTTGTCAATCTTGTCTTAGTAGTTCAAAGAAGTCAATTGCTCAACAGTCTTTAGTTGAAAATAACCAAAACAATACTTTACAATACCATTAACAAAAGGTTATAACTTCAAGCCCGTGAAATTCAGAATAAACGATATATAAAGCTCACTAGTCTTTTAATCATACTAACATTGCCAATTTTAAAGATAAATGAAATTTCACACAATCCAAATTTACTAAAACAATATTAATGTGTTGAGAAATAGTAATGTTCTACACAAATGCTAATAAAAATTGCTATATATTTGTAATCCATTAGTATGCCTTTGATTATCCAAAAGAGAACGTGTGATATATGCTATTGCAATATGTCTTTTTGTTTTTTGCAGAAAGATCATTTTTAGGCCTGATTTGTTAGGATATGCTTGAGCATTTCTTCAACTCAAAGAATTAACTTTAATTTTTAGCAACACAGAGTCCTAAACATCACTTTTTTATATGTTACACACTAAAGTGATATTTTCAAATAGTTAAATAAGAAGGGTTATTATTTATTACCCCAACACTATTATACATTATTTAGTACTTAAACTATAATGTGACCAGAAAACATAAAAATTGCATTCCTTATAAAATTTTGAAAGCTTAAAAAGCCTAATTTAGCTCAAACCTCTGCAGAATAGTTGATAGTGCAATAGAAATCACATTATACTTATAAAGTTAAAAGATACAGAGAGCCAATTTAAAAGACATTTATCACACCAGTTTAGAAAAGAGATAAATTTGTCAATCTTGTCTTAGTATTTCAAAGAAATCGATTGCTCAACAGTCTTTAGTTGAAAATAACCAAAACAATACTTTAGAATGCCCTTAACAAAAGGTTATAGCTTCAATATAGAGCTATTCCCTGGCCTTTCAAAATACCTGAACTCACTTTTTTTGACTTTTTACTAGGAACCTAATAAAAATTTATTGTTAAAAAAAACATAAAACTCATTATTTGAGGCATATATGGAAGAGAATTTGTTCAGTCATTGTTACTGCAACAATATAAATGGTCCAACCAGAGATCTGCAAGACAACAATTGGAACTTGCATCGAAAATTACTAAGACATCCATCAAAACTTTGTTCTTCAACAAAATAATTTTTCCCTTGAGTGTTATCTTTAAATTCTTAAATTAGATCTAACAATATGTAGTAGGCATTCCATAATCATACCGTTCTTTTTCGAACATCCTGTGATGTTAGTTCAAGCATGAATTTAGATCAATAGCTTACTAAAACATCCTGTTCACAAGGAATATTTTTTATAAACCATAACAAAAATTATTTTAAAAAACAGTGACCAATGCTTAAGTAATTACTTTTCTAGAATAAAGAGTTCAAAATAATATTTTACCTTGAATCCAAGTAGGTCTAACATGGCAGTCTGATCATGTTCTCTTGGACCTATGTGGCGAGATGAAAAATCTTCTGTTGATAGGAACAATTTTTTAAAGTTGGAATCTAAATTTGAGGCTAACCTATATATAAACTTAATATTGCTGTTGACACAATTCTTAAAAATCAATTCATCTAAAAACAATGGTGAAAATCTATGAGTAACTTTGGCTAGATTGCACACTCGATACATTTTGTTTGTGTTTTAAAATTTTCAGTATATTCAATGATTTACAAAATTACATTAATGTTCCTAGCAGCTAGCTAAAATGTTTTTACAAGATCTTTCATTGTACTTTGAACCTAAATGTTGATAAGAAATTAAAAAATTAATTAGTTTTTGATTAGTGAAATAAATATCTACTTGATAGTTCATTCAAATATATAGACAACCCAAACGAAAAAAAAACAATTTTTATTACAAAATAATTTGGGAAAGTGTAAATGCAAATTAGTAACTAAAGTAAATACCCACTTTTTCACAATATTTATTAATTTGCTTGACCTAGGTTTCAACAGTTATATATAATTATAATAATAGGTCTATCTCCTTAAAAGTACCATAAATTTAATAAATTCTTGGTAGTACGAATTTAATAAATATTGTGAAAAAGTGCAGAAAATATGTTTATTATAAAAATATAACTTCACCAAGAATACCTAATATCTAGCAACACTTCCAGGGTCATATAAATAAACACCCTTGTTTAAACCAGAAACTGACTAAAAATTATGACCAAAAGTTTATTAAAACCTGAAAGACTTCAACTTTCACTCTAATAGCATTTTTTTATTGCACGTGTTTAACCCTAAAATGCACTGGGAGTATTTCAGCCAGACCCCAAACTCCCATTTTAGTATTTGTTATTTTACCAAGCTTGTTTTACACATGGCATGGTGTCATAATTCCCCCCACACTACTCTACTGTGGATTAAGGATTTGGAGCAGTCAGTCTAGGACTTCCATGCAATGAAAGTTAGGTGTATCCTAACCCATCCATTTCTCAAATTTTGAATTAGTTTTTTAATAATTTCCTAAAACATCAATATTTATAGGTCATTTTAATAATTTTGCAGTCTGTTTTCTATAAATATCTATTAATCACAAACTAAATATATCAAATACAGTAAAACCTCACATATTCAGACTCAATATGAAAATAAATTAAGCGTCTTTATTCCATAAGGTACCTTGCAGTCCGGTCAGTTCTCTGGGACCAGAAGTCAGCTCTTTGTTCTTTCTCAACTCACCCAGTTGTGTTTGAGTCTTCGCATCATTCAGGTCACTAGTGCCCTACAGATTAGTGTATTACTCAATTACATCAGTTGTGTTTGAGCGTCCTTATCGTTAAGTTTACATATGTTTTACAGGATTTTGTGTAATTAGGTAATTTAGTTAGTTATTTTATCTAGAATTTATAATCCAAAGTAGTGGTGGAAAAGCAGAAAAAACTGTGTTTACTATTAAAGATAAGATTTGTGCAATAAAAGTATTAGATGCAGGAGCGATATGTAAAAATATTGCAAGTAAGATGGGTACAGTAATACCTCGACTTACGCTAATCCGTTTTATGCAATTCCCAAGTTACGTGGTTTTAAATCACGCTGTCCGAGTTATGCAAAAACTGGCCTGTTCTGGTAGAAAATGCTTATGAGAACTCTTATAGCTCATGAAGAGAAATTGTTTCAGGTTTTAAAGCCACCAAAGACCGATTGACAGTGATGTTTGGTGCAAATACAGCTGTTGACTGTAAGTTGCAATCTCTCATAGTTTATTGCTCAGAAAATCCAAGGGTACTAAAAAATATTTCTAAAGCTAGCTTGCCTGTGATTTGGAAGTCGAATCGGAAGGCTTTGGTAACAGCTTTTTTTTAGAACTGGTTTGGTCATCATTTCATACCTCAAAACAAACGTTATTATCAGTCTAAACAAATCCCTTTTAAAGCAATTCCTATTAAATGACAATGCATCTGGCCATCCTCCTACTACTTTAACTAATTTCAACATACGCGTGAAAGTGATATTTTTGCCACTAAACACAAATAATTTTCTTCGACCAATAGCTTAGGGAGTCATCAAAACATTAAAAGCTTATTACACAAGAAGATCATTTGCGCAAATGTATGGAGCTATGAGACAGAACAACGAGCTCTCTGTTGAAGATTTTTAGAAACAATCCAATGTTTTATATGCTCTGAGAATCATTGGACAATCTTGAAATGAGATTTCACAAAAAACTTTGAATGACGTTTGGAAAAAGGTAATGTCTATTTTTTCGCCACTGAAACTTAAGTAGAATCAGTGCCCGAGTCTGACGAAATTGCTGATCGGATTGAAGAATTTGTCAGTTTTGACAGACAATTAAATTTAGAAGTGGATATTGATGACGTTCAAGAACTTCTGGATTTACACAACTAGGAGCTGACAATTAATTCATGAGCTCATAGAAATGTATGAGCAAGAGCAAGACCTTAAAAACGCATATTCTTTAGACCCAATTTACGCAGAAGATGAAATGACGGTTAAAAACTTGACAAAATGAATTAGTTTAATTGAGCAAGGCTTACAAATTTTGGAAATCATAGATTCAACGATGAGCGTATTTCTGCCACAAAACAAAAAAAGAAATAGCGAGTTACGAGGAAATTCTACGTGAGAAGAAAAAATCTTCAATTCTTCAAACGAATTTATTAGATTTTATGAAGCCTTCTATGTCAAAATAACTTCTGTTTACTTATTTCTTTGCAATATGTATGTATATAATTTTTTGTTGTATTATGTATTTAAGATTTTAATAAATACACATTTTTCTTTTAAATTATTAGTTTTTTTAGTCTTTGGTCTTACAATTACACATGATACCTATGTGATTGTATGTAAAATTATACCCCAACTTACACGAATTCGACTTACACGGTTATCGCTCAGTCCCACCTATTGCTTAAGTACGGGGTATTACTGTATAGGATCAAGTACGGTATGAAAGGTAAAAATTTCATGAAAAATTAGGAAAATAGTACTCGAACCAGGCTTTATGTACAGGCAACGAAAAGTGCAAAATGATGATGACACCGGTAAATGATAAAAGTCAATGAAGAACTCTTCTTGTGGTCGATGCAGTATAGATCAAAAAGACTGGCTATACCCAGACTCATATTAAAAGAAAAAGCTCTTGAATTGCACAAAGTCATTTTCAATGCTGGTGAAGGTTGGTTGGAGAAATGGAAAAATCGACATGGTGTTAGAAAACCTCAAGTTTATAGGGAAAACTTCCCCATAAATGGGGAAAAGCTCCCTGCAAAAGAAAATAGTACAAGAGTTTAAAATTTTTCTACATAAGATGCTTGATGAGGAAGAAATTCGCAGTGATCAACTTTATAACTGTGGAAAAAATGGCCTAAATTTCAAAATGCTTCCTAGCTGCACTCTAGCCTCCAAAGAAGAAAGCAGGGCTCCAGGGTATAAAAGAAAAAGAAAGAGTATATAATATATTGGTATGTAGTAATGTTACAGAAAGTAATAAATTAAAACTTGGAATGGCTTTATGGATTGTTACAGCATAGGTTGCAATCAGGCCAGAAAAACTAGTTAAATCAAGACAAAAACTACAATGAAACAGACAATGAAGAGATTGAAAACATATCACAAATGGAAAACCTTGTTCATTTGTGAAACAAATGAAGATATTGTCGATCATTTCCAAAATATTCCTGGTTGTAGGGACATGAACAGTGTTGGCCTTTATACATGAAAGAGGGTGAATAACATGAGTTTACTACTCGTGATGTAATAGACTAAGTGAGCACACAGCTAGTGCTTGCCAAAGATGACAAAAGGAAACAAACCGCAACACATAGTAAAGCTTTCCAGGCATTTGACCAGCTGATCAAGTATGATCAACAAGACGAAGCCGATTGTTTACTCTTTTGAAGGTAAAGAAATATTTCACCAAAGAAACTGTTCAACGAAACAATCAAACTGCCATTACATTTTTTTGACCAAAACTGATAATGTACAATGTATGTTCAGTACACAATTAAGGAGCTGTACATAATACAGGCATGTAACCAAATTGGACGTTCAGTTCTATATTGCTATTAAAATATAAATACAATCTTCAATAAATGTAACTTATTTACTTAGAAAAATCACACATCTACTTCCTATTGGAAAGGTTGTGATTATGTAGTACAGACGTACATTATTACATAGCTCCTTCTATATCCTGATCTAGTTGTCGCCACATTAATCCAGATGAGAGATTTTACTATACTACTGATTTTGTCAAACTATTATGTCAAGGAACTGTCTCATTCAACTAATGATGGCGAGAAATGTAATGACAGATAACTGGAACTAATGTAAAATCTCTTGAATTTCAATTTAAGAAATAGTTTAATTTTTACTCACTATTATTTCTTCAGTCATTCACAGAATTTTTATAAGAAATCAGAAGAAACAGCAGAAGAAATAGCTGAGGAAGCACACTAAAAGTAATCATTGTCACTTTCATCTTTTCTAACGTCAATAGACCTGAACATTAGATTCAGCAATGTAATAGTCATTGTTGCATATCGATGGAACAGGTGCACTTCTCTACATATGGAAGATAGAACTACTTACATACTTACTTGATATTGCCATTCAACCAGAAAACCTATAATTAAGAAGATAGAGATAAAAGAAACAAATTATTGCCATTCAACCAGAAAACCTATAATTAAGAAGATAGAGATACTTACATGAAACAAAATATTGCCATTCAACCAGAAAACCTATAATTAAGAAGATAGAGATACTTACAAGAAACAAAATATTGCTATTAAACCAGAAAACCTATAATTAAGAAGATAGAGATACTTACATGAAACAAAATATTGCCATTCAACCAGAAAACCTATAATTAAGAAGATAGAGATACTTACATGAAACAAAATATTGCCATTCAACCAGAAAACCTATAATTAAGAAGATAGAGATACTTACAAGAAACAAAATATTGCTATTGAACCAGAAAACCTATAATTAAGAAGATAGAGATACTTACAAGAAACAAAATATTGCCATTCAACCAGAAAACCTATAATTAAGAAGATAGAACTATGTACTTGCAAGAACTGTATCGGTCATACATTCACCGCTATTTTTTGCTGCTTTTGGTCTTTAAATCTTCCTTACTAATCCCTATTTTTCACTTGTTTATATTTTTATTATAAATAAACGTTTTACAGTCTGTTTAATCTGTGTCTATCCTAAAAGCTCTGGGACTAATTCGTCATATTTTTCCCCTTTGATGATAAAAATTATTATAATCTGAAAAGTAGCAAGAAAATGCATGAATGACAATTCAAAAATATGAAAAACGGAAAGTTGCCCCTCAAGATAACTCACCCCTACTCCCTCTGCAAACCATTTATTTACTCCTGTATCCAACAGTTACAAATTTGTTTAGTCATAATCTATTCCTTTGTCAACTTTTCTATTGCTTGTATATCAGTTATTTTTTATTAGTTCAGAAACTACCTACCATGATACTTCCAATGCACTACAGTTTAACAATAACTATTTTTCAAAGTTTTTTTTACAAACTTCATAGGCAATAATTAGCCTAATCTACAAAAGGAAAACAATATATCATACTACTGTACTATAATAATAATTTTGATGGTGCAGATTTTATGACAAAAGAAATGTGAAATATAGAATACACTACCTCCGCTGGACAGGACAAATTTGCAAGTTTCTACTGTCTAATTTAACATGAAATTTTACATGTTTAAATCAAGAACTGATTTTTTATTAGCCAGTTATTAAATGTAGTCATTCAATTTGTGCAATATCTTTAAATTTTTATATTCTTACTGATCATGCCACCCAATTGTGCAAAATAATTGAGAGTATATCCAAATAATCTTAGAACAAGGAATGAGTTCCATCTACTATTTTCTCCTTCATTTACAATACAGCCAAACAAAAAAATGCAAAATTTTGTAGACATTGGTTATGTTTTAATTCATCTCTGAGCTTAATATCAAATTGTATACATTACAAAGCTGTATTACAAAAATATTTAAAATATTGTTCGGTTTATGAGTATAAACATTTTTAGTGAAGTACACAAGTGTTTGTATATCTGAAGTAAAATTTATACAATCTATCAAATCTATAATTTTTCTTTGATAGAAATAACTTTTGTGTTATTAATAACTTTTATTCTTTTTATAAAACACTTTTTTAAATTTAAAGTAAAGAAAATATGTATTAAGCTATGTCTTTTTATTGTTATATTTTTGTACAAATTTGTTAGAAATAAATAGTACTTTAATTTGTACAGTGGAGTCCTGATAATTCAAAAGCTCATTTTGGAATTTAAAAAAATTATGAAAGAACGGTGGATAAATCTATTATGTACTAAAAATTACACCATGTTTCAAAGATAGACAGTAATTAATAAAACAGAACAATGTTATTACGTAATTCTAAACTATATAACTTTAAAAAGATACGTTACATTTTTTTGTTGAAGAGGACAACTCTTTTGAAGCCAAATCACACCAATGTTAACAGTTGATGTGGGCTGTTGATCTACGTATGTAGCGCTACATCAAAGGCATCCTATTAAGATATCCTCTGCTTGCTGTCGCTCTCTCCTTCACCTACAAATTTATTACTTGTTGAAGAAATACAAAACTGTTCGATTTTTGCCCGGTTTTCATCCAGTCAGTGATTGTGGAATTCCCCACTTAAACTCAACGACCAATTTTGACGCACTTCCACCATTCTCTAAGAGTTATAACACTTGAAGTTTGTCTTGTAGTGCAACTGAAGTATATTTCCATTTCGAAGCCCTGTCACTAAATTAACATAAAAAACCCGTATAATAAACATAACAGATTCTAGGTGCTAATGCAAGAAGTAGCACACAAGCAAAAAAAAAGTTAAGTCACGTAATAAGTTCCTCCTTCAACTAATTGGGGTTGCTAAACATACGAACAGTTGAGCTGCGCAATCATTCTAGCTAGCGGTGATTTGTGTTACCAAGACAAACACCAGCAATATGATGTATTTGAATATGCTCCAACTCAAAGTGTTCATATTTTTATTGTTTTAGAACACATAGTAGCTTTTTAGTACTATTTTGTACATTGTATTTAACAATTATGTTTATTTTGGTAACAATTTTGCTTAATCCAAAATGGGTCTGATCCCCTTCATTTCGGACTAGCAGGACTCTACTGTACTTTTATTTGAATATAAAACAGTTTCAATTTATTAAACATTAAACTTGTAAGAATATATTTCTTCAAAATTGCAAATATCTTCAAAATATAAAGATATGTTCATAAAGTAGGAAAATAAAACCACACAGCATTTTACTTAAATTGTTTACTGTACTTCAAAATCAATGCATAGCAGAATATTTACAGAAGAAATAATAGTACTTAGTATTGTAAACTTTATATAACTTAAACTACTAGAACACACTAAATGTATACACAAACTGTTAAATACTTTAACATCATGCCAGGGATATTTTAAAGTGTCAACTATGATGTTACAATACAAATTACTATTAGCATAAATAAATACTTATAAAACATGGATAAATTAATTTTATAACATTTATGGAACACCTATTTCAAAACTAATAAAATAACAAATTGTTAAATATAAGAAATTATAGTAATATATTGTGCTATTTATGACAAACAAAAATGTTTAATCACCCTTTGTTTTCATGCATTAAATTTTTTTTTATATTAATAGTCTATCATAATTTTATATCTATAATAACAAAAATTAATATTATTTATTTGGTGAATCAACCATCCTTAAAGTACTATTTACAATGATAAGGTTACTATTACTTTTACATAATAATTTTCTTTCTTTGTATTTCCAGCATAGATAATAAGATACCTCATTTTATCTTCTACTTTTATTTATTAGAATTTCTTTTTGAGTATAAGACAAGTCATAACAAAGCTATATTTTACTACATATGAACATAGTAAAATGAAAGATTTTATTCTAGTATGATTTAAGAATACATAAAAAAATTTAAAGAGATATTGCAAAAGATTATGGTGGGTAAGCTTCGCCAATTTTCTTAAGCTACCTCAAAATACTTTTCAGGTAATGTTTATTCAACTACCAGCTAAACAAGTACTTTATTTCAAAGTATATAGCTTGAAAATCTGTGATGCAGGTCTATAATACCAACTTAAAAATCTATTTCTCCAATGATTTTAAATCCAATCTATTGTGTTTATTAAATGATTTAGAAAAATTATTTTCAATGATTTTTTAAACAATTTATTTCGATCACTTTGATTGTGATTATCCGCTGCTTCTCCTTTTATAATGTAGTATAATAAAGGTTTTAATTTTATTATGACTCGGTTAAAAAGGCTTCTAAAAGATGAGGCTGCAAAAGTTCGTAGTCATAATTTCCTTCCTGCTCTTCAATCTGACTTACTTCATCAGCAGTATGGCCCTCAGCATGTTCATTGAACTTTGCTATTGATTTAAATGTTGCACTACAAACGGGACATGTATATACTTTAATCTGTGGATGCATTATTTTTTTATGCTGCTGTAAGTGAACCTTCTTTAAGAAGGCATCTTCACAGATATTGCACTCATAACTTTGTCCTCGACTGTGTGACTGGACATGGACAACGAAATTTGCTTTATGCCTAACTGTTTTACCACACAACAAACACACATGTGGTTTTTCGCCTGAATGAATCAGCATATGTTCTCGTAAAGTTGCTGAAGTTGATAAAATCTTGCCACACTCTTTGCAAACATGCATTTTCCCTCCTTTTGTCTTCATGTTATTTTTTCTTTTCCGTACTTCCCCTTTCTTTGTGTGAAGTATAGAATGGTTATACAAAGTGCGTTGTGATTTAAAAGTTGAGTTACAAATATTACAAACAAATTCGCTATATAAATGAGCCCTGACATGTTTTTCTAAGTCAGATCTTTTTGAAAATGATTCACTGCACTCAGGGCAATTAAAATTGTTGACTACAGTGTGTGCATTAACATGAACCACCAAGTTCGCTTTATGCCGGAAAGATTTACCACAAAGTTGACATTTGTATGGTTTTTCACCTGTATGAATCATTATGTGTTCTCTGAGAGTTGCTCTTGTAGATAAAGTTCTGCCACAAATCGTACATGTTAAGTCTTTTGTCTTTTGTTCAGCCATCATCAACTCTTCAGCTGATACTTCTTCATTGTGGATCCTTGAATGTAGACCCAACTGTTTCTTTGAAGTAAATATTTCACTGCATACAAGGCAGACAAAAACGTTTTCCTTAGGGCGTGTGCCTGGATGCCCTTCACAGTTTTCTTTTCCACAAACTTTACAATCAATTCCTTCTACAACAGTGTTATCATTTTCCTCATCGTCATAACTTTCATCTTCTATATCCGAAGCTACTTCATCTGGTTCCAATGATTCTCCCCTCTCATCTCTGATTTCATCTTCATTTTGTTCATTCAACAATTCATCTTCCTGAAAGAAAATATGCAGGAACTGTTACATTAAAACATAAAAATATTGTATTTAACAACATTGTTTTTAGTTATGGACTAGAGAATAATATTGTAAAATAAAGTCTGGCACTTATCAAAAATGCCAACATTTTATTTTGTTTTATCGTTTGCAAGATGAAAAGATTCTTATTTTTTTAATTGTTTTGAGCTTCTGAATCATATCACTTATGTAAAAATATTCACAGTACAAAATGGTCACTGATTCATCGGGATACAAAATTGGGGATAAGAATTTTTTTTTAAATATACCATAACATAAAACAAATTATATAATTATCATTGCTTTTGTTATGAGCTACAGAATTATGAGGTAAGTATAAATTTTGCAATTTTTGTCAACACACAGGCAAAGTCCAAGTGTTAAATGTATTATGATCTACAGAGATTGTATGGATCACAAATAAATATACTTTAACATGGATGAGATAATAATGAAAAAAGGATTTTCTAGTTTGATATAAAATACCTGTTCACAACTGTATAGATTTTTTTTTTATTAATCTTCCCAATTACTCCTTGAAACTAATTCAAATTTGTTTGCTATTCCTGTGCCAAGGCATTATGATAAGTTAATGTCTTCCATAGATCTTGATATTCAACAATGTAATTAACTCTTTGATTAGCATTCGCGTACCTGTCGTGAGATTGAGCTAGAGGCGGCAGGAGCATTCCTGTATATAAACGTTCTATCATTTCTCTCAGATTAGCATTACTGTATGTATTATGATTTTGTTTACAAAATATTGTACTGCACTCTAGGTTCAATAATTGACATTATACGAACAATAAATGCACAACAGAGTATACATAGTCACCATTATTTTGTGTGCAAAGTCTAAGGTTTGTCTCAAATGTTTACAGATACATGTTTGTCTCACATTTAATGCAAATAAATCAGGCATTTCTAACAATTTTTTTTCCCATTAGAACCTAAAGAATTAGATTTTTTATAGAGATTTGGTCAACAAAATTGATAAGGAAATCAAAGAATATTACAGCTTTGTGTGTGAAAATACTACCGTGTTAGACCATTCAAAACTGAAGGTGTGGACCGCTACTATTGTTAACAAAATGTATACTTTCTGAAATACTAAATATGTTCATAACAAATATTAAAAATTGTACAATAATTTAAAAAATTAGGGGTAAATTTTTAAAAAATTAGAAAAAATATTCAAAAATATGTTTCCGATGAGTTTTATCAGGGGATACACAAATTGCTAATCAAAAGGTTAAATATTATCTAATGATTTTTAATTTTAGCAATCATTGTCATAATCAATACCTGTTTATTTCTTAAGGTAAAATTCAGTTTAATTAATTTCCAATACTGTTTAAACACTCATTTGAATTTTCTTAAATATTAATATTGTTTCTTAAACATGAAAAAGCCTGAGGCTTACATTTGTTAGACAAACAAAATTAGTTTTATCAAATGCGCTGTCTTTTGATGCAAGCACCAAACTACAAGGGTGGTCCACAAAGCAACTGCCGTTTGGGCACGGCGATATAAGTAGTGGGGGTAGCGCCGCCATTCTCACATCGGTGTGCGCAGCCGTTCAGTATGCTTCTAGCTGTGCAAGGGAGAGTATTGTACGATCGCGCGTTCTTTTGTTATAACGTAAAAACATGAGTGGGAGAAAATCCTGCCAAGTGTGAAGTGCGAGATGTGGTCGAAAAGTTACACAGCAGCTGAAATTCATCGTGAATTGAGTGCGGTGTATGGCCCAAACATTATTAGCGAAGGTGTAGTCCGTCAATGGGTTCATTTTTTAAAAAATGGAAGAACGAACATTCATGATGATGACCGGAGTAGTCCATCTCTCGTCAGTGACGACTTGGTGAACAAAGTGGATGAGAAAATTCGCGAGAACCGTCGCTTCACAATCTCGGAACTTTCGGAGATGAGACTAGGGTAGCCTATGTGAATGCCGAAACAAAACATCAGTCAATGCAATTGGGTCATACCGCTTCGCCAAGCAAGCCAAAGAAAGCTCGATCCTTTTCAGCAAGAAAATTGATGGCTACAGTTTTTTGGGATGCTAAGGGCATCTTGCTCGTTGAATTTATGGAGTGTGGTACTACCATTACAGCTGCAGCTTATTGTGAAACCTTAAAACTACTACGAAGAGCCATTCAAAACAAGCGGCGTGGTCTTCTGACATCTGGCGTTGTGTTTGTCCATGACAATGCCCGCCCTCACACAGCACAAAAAACAACTGAACTTTTGGAAAGTTTAAATGGAACGTTTTTGACCACCACCCCCTCCTACAGCCCGGACTTGACTCCCAGTGATTTCCGTCTTTTCCCGTACATTAAGCGGTGGCTTGCATCTCAGAGGTTTGCGAATGATGAAGAGCTTCAAAAACTGTTAAAAGATATGATAAGTGCTTGAATTTGTATGGTGAATATGTAGAAAAGTAGAGAAAAGCTGTAGTTTTAACATGTATATAATAAAATTTTTGTATCTCACCTGGTTTATTTTTTATTTCAAAACGGAGGTTACTTTGTTGGACCACCCTCGTATATCAGTCAGTTCCCCAAACCTATTTATTAGTGCAAGTTGTTCATATGCTCATCCCCTTGATAAAGATTTGCTACCTTTAACATCCATGTAATCAGGAAATATTTGTGTTGGAATTTTTCTATTTAAAGTGTTTCTATGTGAATGATTTAATTGCTATAAAGCATGAATTGTTTTTAATAAGTATACCTGGGCAATATAAGAATATTTACTTGAAAATACACCCTCCGCTTATATTTTCTTTGACTGAACCTGCAAATTTACTGTGAATAGGAACTGTTCTCTGTGACTTTGATAAATTGACTTTACCTTGTGTGCATGGTTTCCAAATTTCAAAATCATATATGCGGCGTATTTTTAAACTAAGGGCCGTTTGTTTATATTCCCTCATAATTCGCGTGGACGCTGCAAAGAGCTCTTGCATCGCATCCCGGCATGCCTTGGCATCAACTATGCTCAGTTACAGCTGTGTAGCTAACCTGTTTCTCTATTTAAAGTGTTTCTATGTGAATGATTTCATTGCTATGCAGCATGAATTGTTTTTAATAAGTATACCTGGGCAATATAAGAATAATTACTTGAAAATACACCCTCCGCTCATATTTTCTTTGACTGAACCTGCAAATTTACCATGAATAGGAACTGTTCTCTGTGACTGGTAAATTGACTTTTACCTTGTTGGCATGGTTTCCAAATTTCAAAATCATATATGCGGCGTATTTTTAAACTAAGGGCCGTTTGTTTATATTCCCTCATAATTCGCGTGCACGCTGCAACGAGCTCTTGCATCGCATCCCGGCATGCCTTGGCATCAACTGTGCTCAGTTACAGCTATGTAGCTAACCTGTACGTTGTGTTCTGTGCTTGCAAAATGTTCAAGGTTATCGAATCGCCCGCCCCTTGCGAAGTTTGTTCGGTGATACGGTTTTTGTCGGCAAGAAACATGTCTGCTGGAGAAATTCACCGACAGATTTCTGGAGTTTATGGTGCTAATGCCATGTATGAAGGAAAAGTGGGTAAGTGGATTCGAGACTTCAAAGATGGCAACGACAATGTCCATGACGAAACGCGATCTGGTCGTCCATCTCTAATGTCAGACAATTTGCTGGCTTCAGTTGAAGCGAAAATTTGTGACAACAGACGCTTCACGATCACTACTCTCTCACACGAATTTCCCGAAGTTTCGAGGTCTGTGATTTACAAAATTGTTCATGAAAAATTAAACTAAGAAACTGTGCTCGTGTTGGGTCCCTAAATTCCTGACGGAGGAGCACAAACACAAAAGACTGTAGAGTTCCTTGAATTTTCTGACACGTTATGACAAAAATGGTGACGACATGCTGGGTTTCGGATTACACTCCCGAATCGAAACAACAAAATATGGAATGGAGACACACGCAATCTCCCGTAAAGATCAAAGCCAAACAGACTTTGTCACAGCGCAAGATCATGGCGTCCGTCTATGGGGATAGGCATGGATGGTGTTTTGCTGGTTGACTTTATGGAACGAGGAACGACAATAAATGCAGAAGGCTACTGCAAAACCATGAGGAAGCTGCGCAGAGCAATGCAAAACAAGAGACATGGCATGCTCACAAAAGGAATTTTGTTTCTGCACGATAATGCAAGGCCTCACACTGCCGTTCAGACTTGAGCTGCATTGGACCCTTTTGGCTGGGAGGCTTTGGACCACCCACCCTACAACCCTGACCTTACGCCGAGCGACTTTCATCTCTTCCGTCATCTGAAACATCACTTGGGCGGCAGCCGTTATGACGACGACGACGACGAATTCAAAACGGCCGTGAATTTTTGATTATCACAGCAGGCAGCAAGTTTTTATTAAGGTTTCCAAAATTTAGTTGTGCGATATGATAAGTGTTTACAAAAACTTGGAAACTATGTAGAAAATAGATAAAAGTATGTAGATTCCAAAAATAAAATTAGTTTTTGCAAATTTCTTTTTTTTTTAATTTTCAATCGGGTCCTTACTTTAAAAACACGCCTCATAGTTCACTCAAGTTATTCATTGAGTAGACTTGATTGAGGCCTCTTGTTGATGAATTAATTCATGAATCCAGGCTACCTTTTGAAATGTAACAGTCTAAATCGAGATCAGTCAAAGCACCTAGCAAAGTAGTACTGGAGGTAAAGAGAAGAATGACAAAAATTAAGGATCCTGTCGTTGGAAACTAACTTGAAGCCAATGCGCAGTACCTCACTGCTGTACCCTCTCTACTTCTCTTTACCCATTCCAAATCAAGATTTATTTTTTACATCAAATTTATTTTTGTACATAAAACGTAAGTTGCAAATAAAAATGAAGGTTTCTTGGTGGACAATTACTATTTTTTAAATTAAATAGTGAAACAGAAATATTAAACTTAATTCTGGAAAAAACCGTTTCTGACTTGATTGTTGCAAAGTTGAAGATTAGAGCGTTTCTTCAAAACTACTTATTGTTTAGATAATTCTATTTTTTTTAAATAATATAAAAATCACAAAATAATAGTAATATATTGTAATAGTAATTAATAATTTTAGTAATTAGAAAAAATTCCTAAAATATTTAGTTATACCTAAACAATTAATGTAAATAACTCATAAATCAAAGATGTATTTCTAAAAACTAAAACAAACACTAATATATACCTTGTTACTAAATTCATCACTCTCGGATATCTTTTGATCTGATTCTTTATTATCCTTTGACTTTTCATCCAACACAAAATCCTGTAAGAGAAAATTAAGAATTTATCATCTTAACTTACAAAAACAATTGCTTTAAAATAATTCTAAATCAAAATTTATTATCATCAAATTTAATGAAAACATTTATTTTTATAAAATTTAAATTGCAACAATCACAAAAAGTTCTAATTTTATAGAATCTTCAGTGCATTACATAACCCATATGGAAGAATACAAACACATGTTTAGTGTCTTTATTATTCTGTATATTGTAAAACATCATTAATGTTGTGCTTTCTTAGGTTTACCGGAATAATGTTAAAGTTTAAAAACTGCCAATAAATTTGAAACTGAAAACTGAACAAAACACTAAAAGAATATTTTTAAATTACTACTGGTACAAATTGAGAAGGATGTTCTCTTAAACAAATGTACATCTATTACAAAAAGTCATAAGGGCTGAAATTTTACATTAAAAACTGAAAAAATTATTTGAGTTATTAAATGAGACTAAACAATGTCAACCTAGATAGTTACTAATGTAAAAGCTAGCTAATGAAACTCAAGCGGATTCAGTGCTAGACATGTCAATTTAGAAGTGGAAAGTGATGAAGTTCAAGCTGCTGGATTTACACAACCAGGAGCTGACAATTAATAGATGAGCTCATAGAAATCCGTGGGCAAGAGCGACCCAGTTGACGTAGAAGATGAAATGACGGATAGAAACTTGACAAAATGCATTAGTTTAATTGAGCATTGCATACAAATTTTGGAAAACATAAAGAGTCCAACAATGAGCGTATTTCAGCCACAAAATAAAAAAAAATAGCGAGTTACAAGGAAATTCTGTGAGAGAAGAAAACACCTTCACTTCGTCTAACGAACTTATTAAATTTTATGAAGCCTTCTATGTCAAAATAACTTCTTTTTACTTACTTCTTTGCTATATGTACGTATAAAATATAATTTTTGTTGTATTATGTATTTAAGATTTTAATACACACACATTTTTCTTCTACATTATTAATTTATTTAGTCTTTCGTCCCAATTAAACATGATTCCTATCTGATTATATGTAAAATTTCATCTCGACTTACGCAAATTCGACTTACACGGCTATTGCTCGATCCCACCTATCGCGTACGGGGTATTACTCTACCTGAAATAAATAGTTTAATTGAAAAATAATAGCTGAAATCTTGACATTTAATTCTCTGCGTGTGCAATATTAAAGACACTCAAACAGTATATAAAATAACCCTTTTCAGCAAAATTGTATCTCACACTATCATATATCTCTTTAATATATACCTTCAACATGACTGAAATCGGTTTTAGATTATGGTTTGCACACAGGTTGTCTTAGCCGGAGAACGCTTGCGTTATTAGATTGAATCTAGCATTTTTAGTTGCTCTGAAGGAATTATTTTATCTTTTCATTGTATCTAACCGAGCTTCTAAATATGCTTTCTCGAGGATGTTGACTTGCTACTATCTAAATTTTTAGTAGAGAGCGTGATTGAGAGGGTAACCGGGGGCGAGAGAAGTGGCAGGCGTCGGCCATGTTAGAGAGTGCTAACATGAACGAGCAATCACGTGAATGCCGTGATAGGAACTACCTAGCGAAGCGAGTAGTTGCATAACTGTTAATACTCTCAATTTTTCTATAAGTAGTTTTACATATAAATATGCCATAAATGTATTTAATATATTGTTTTTATATCAATGAACAAGTTTAAAGCTTACTATAATCCATTCAATTGGAATTTATAATTTAAAATGAATAATAACAATTATTACAAATGTTAGATTTTCCCTAAAGGTGTTAAGTCATCGCAGGAGTGATCCTGGGTTAATGCCAAAAATTAATAAGTAACGCCTGTCCTGATTTTAGTTTTCAGGTTTGAATATAGTGTTTTTTTTTAAAGTTATGATAGGAACAAAACATTTTTTATGAAAAAATTATTATGAATGCAAATTTTGGTCTAATGAAGAATTACAACTCATGCAAAATAAAGATTTTCATGCAAAAGTAGATTTAGTTCCTAATACACAGATAAAACTAATTGAAATTTATAACACAAATAGATCAGATCTGTGCTTACAACAAAAAGTTACACTTTTTATTACTTCATTAAGGTACAATATTCCAGCAATTGTTATACAAATAAAGTAACCATGAACTTGTATACTATAATTATTTGTATAAAATTTGGTAAAATCTCATGTAAACTGGAACTTGTGAAAAGACAGTCTTATTTCTATCACAAAATAATTAACAAACAAAATAAATCCTACATACATCTTCACTATCCGAGATAGGTTCTTCTTTGATAATCACTTCGGAAGAAGACCAAGATGTTTCTGATACAACTTGTTTATTATCCTCCACTGCACCAGTACATGTTATATCATCATCCACAGTATTACTCTGATCATCATTAGTTGGCAAACTATCACCTTCCATAGGAGACTGAAAAAAATTAATAGCTTTTAAAATCAACTTTTTATAAGCATGGAAGCACTATGATGTTGAAAATACTTGATATTTTTTTAACATGTATTTATACTTATTACACGTTTACTAATACTTGCGACCAGACTTTTTGTTAACTTATTTTTGCCGCTAGGAATGCTGCAGTTATGCTTCCTCGGTACCATTTATTGAAAGTTAGAAGTGATGTGATCGAAGAGTATGTGTGCTCTGTGCCGTATTTGTTCATTTAGGATGTCATTTTTATGTGTGTTGCTATGTCTATATATTTCATACTGTTCTAGTGTGTTTAATTTATGGCCTTTGTTGCATGTGTGGAAGATGCTCATGTTATTTTCCATACTTTTGCATGAGTGTTTAGTGTTCATGAGGTGATTTGCGAAGGTGGATTCAGTAGTAGTGTGCAGTGCGCTTTTGTGTTCTTTATATCTTTCGGCAAAAGATCTGCCTGTTTGTCCAATATAGAACTTATTGCAATTGTTGCATTTTAGTTTGTATACTCCTGGGTTATTGTATGTGTTGGTATTGTTATTAATGCTGTGTCTGATAGCCGTTTGGCTTTTATTTGTTGTTCTGTAAGGTACATTGTATCCTGCTTTTTTGAATTGGTGTGCTATTACATTTGTGAGTTTGTTTATGTATGTGAGAGTGATGAATTTGTTTGTGATCGTGTTTTTGTTGTTGTTACTGTTCTTGTTGAGTATTTCTCTGTGTAGTTTGTCTATTAAATAATTGTCATATCCATTTTTGTGAGCTAAATATTTGATTGTGTTTAGTTCCTCTATGTAGTTAGTTGTGGACATAGGTATTTTATTTCGTCTGTGTAGTAAATGTTACCAATGAAAAAGTTGATAAAAATTAGATATGTGAAATTTTACTTTCATTACAATTAATCGAACATTGCATTTGATAATTTTATATTTAACCTATTGCAGAATAAATCTTTTGCTTCTTGTTATGTGCATTCCTTCTCATCGACTGAGTTGTATTATGCTACAAAAATATTCTCACTTATAAACCACTAAATATTATATATTTTGTGTGGGTGCAATTTTTTATTTATTATTCTGCATCTTAGTTAGTTTATTATTTGTTGATTATTATTTTAAATCATGAGTAAAAACAAATTAAAAGTAACTTCCAGTTTGAAATTTTGTGGCTGAAGGTTCTAGGCTCCTATTATTATACATTCGGATGTATACGAAAATACACTAATTATAAACAAATGTCTACATATTTTTACACTGTGTAGTTTTTAAATTTAGAATTCCACTAATTTCTGCAGACTACCAAAAACTTTCCATGTTTACATAGTATGACTCACAATAAACAATCGCTACTGACTGGAACTGATAACAACTACACTAAGGATAAATAACTATCCTTATCTAGCCTGCAAGTTTCAAGAGGCGATAAATATCCCTTACACAGCACAGACGTATTACATGGTACATCAAAAAATATAAATTTAAAAATAAGTGTGTAGATGAACTTGAAATGATTGATAGCTCGAAGTAAACAAACAATGACAAAAATCATGACAGGAAACTGAAGTCTGTATGATCTTTACCATCAATGTATCATGACGAACATCTTCCGTCTGGATAGTGCCTTAGGTTAAAGTTATTTTTGTACCACAACCACTAGGGTATTTATTATTTAAAAAATGATTATATATATATTTTTGATCGAATATATAATATATATATAGTTGATCGAAATATTTCAAATAAAAGTGTATTAAGTGTTTTATATGTGCTTATTTCCAAGAGATTGCAGTTTTGGACTATTGCCTTTAGGTAAGTCTGTCAGTCTCCAATCAAGTCCAAAAAATTCCTAAATAAGCTTTAAGCTCTACTAGAACTAACCTAAATATATATATATATCTTAATCAGATTTAAATATTATATAAACTAATGGAAAAATTATTTTAGATGCCGAGATATTTAGGCAATTCTAAAAAAATAATTTAAAGGTTTTGTTTAACCTACATTGATTGTTATATAATTTTTTACTTCTATTTTACAAAACATTGTTCATGAATATCTACTAACCTTAAATTCATCATCATTAAATTCATTTTTGTCTGCAAGCGAATGAGCATTAATAATTGCAGCGCCTTCCCATTCATTAATCTTCTCAGCTTCAACTGTGTCATCATTCTAAAAACATTTAAAAAATGTTATGTGTTTCTGGTGCTTTTTATAAGCATAAAACCTATATAACAAATTTAATGAAAATGAATAGAATATTAAAAATTTGGAGAAATAAAACTGCAAGGAATTAACTCGGAATAATATGTTTAACTCACTTTAGTTCCGTTTCCTACTACAAGAGGTTTACGAGCTATCCAAACTGTTCTCTGATAAGAGGATGTGTTTGTGTTTGGTTTGTTGTAATTAGCTCCAAGAAATCTTCGCTTTACAGTTAATTTCCTCCCATCTGGATTGTGTATTGTGAAGTAACCTCTGTATTTCAATCGATTCAAAGATCTTACACTAAATCTGAAAAAAATATAGTTATATATTTCAGGATTATTTAAAGTAAGAAGTAAGTAAGTAAGGATTATTTAAAACGTAAACTAATTTAATTTACAATGAATGATGTTTCAAATGCTTATTCCTTACAGCATAAATAGTAATATTATAAAAATATCATTTTTTATTTAAAAAAAATTATAACAAAAACATCTCTCTGGAAATAGATAGTTAGAAATCAAACATTTTGAAAGTCTAAACCTCATTAAAAATGTAATTTTTATAACTAAAGTTTTTTGATGTTTGAATTTTTTCAAGTTACTATTTCAGCTGTAAGTTATCCAAGTTAAACTCTAATTCATTTTCAAAATGTTAATGTATTACATTGCAATTAATGCATGTAACTTGAATGAAACAAATACTTGACACACACTCTTCATCTTAACTGTATTTAAAAATTGTCCATTTTTAAAATGTAATTACTGTACTAATAAAATAAAATATTTATATAAAAATCTAATCAGAGATTAACACAAATGAAGACCCTAGTGCTTTGAGAACTTTTGTTTCTTGGAAACCATAGTCTCCTTCAACATGGTCCTCCATCATCAAACTAAATTACAATGGTACAACACAGAAATATATTTTATTGCTGACTGTACATACTTTTATAACAATGAGCTTTCAAGCCAATTAGTCTTACACTAATTCATATTTGAAAAAATGTAAATGTAATTTGTAGTTTCAGCTATTCATTGACCAGTCAGTCACGAGTCAATCAAGGGAGTGTATTTTCTTGCAATATTTAATTTGCAAATCTATCAGTTGAATTGTTTATAATTTGATATACAGTACAGTCTCACTAATCCAGTTTCCGATGATCCGGACATCCGGCTAATCCGGACGGCCCAAAATTTTTGTTTAGTTATAGTATTTTACAGTGCACAATCAGTCTGCCGTCCACAAAAATATTTATTTGTATACGTCTATATCTGTTATTTTTCAAAAGGGTTTTCCTACTCTAATACACAAATAATATAATTTATTCATTAAAATATGAATTTACCATATTATTTGTTTCTTTTGCCTATTATAGTAGGAAAAACTTCTTTGAAAAAATATATTCACATTAGATCTCCCAACACTACAACGCACGTGACATCAGAGACATCTTGCGATAAATGAAAGAAAAAGGACCGCTGACTAAACGTATAGACAGTCTATCCGTCTGGCGTCAGGTCAGTTGTGTTGTCGGACGGATGCCACCTTTACTGCTTCTCGCAAGATATCTGCTCAGTTGTCATTTAATTCTAGTGCGATATTGATCTGTGTTTTTTATTTACGTCTCGTTCATTGTTCAGTGAAAATAGCGACTAAACGTAAGTCAGTGACAGTGGCAATGGAATAAAAACTCCAAGCTTTGTTTCGTATTGATGGAGGTGAATCACTTACTAAAATTGCAAAAGAGTTAGGCATGGGAAAACAAACTGTTTCCGATTGGAAAAAAAGCGACAGGAAATTGAAGATTTTTGTGGGGAAATGGTTAGTAAAGACAGTTTAGGCGGCAGAAGCACTTTAAAAAAAAACAAAAAATGAAACCCTAGATGATGCTTTGTATGTTTGGTTTTTCCAACAATGGGAACAGGGCGTTCCATTATCGGGTGTAAATTTGCAAACAATCGCGCTGAAACTGAATGAAAAGTTAAAAGGAGACCCTAATTTTACTGCCAGAGTGGAACGACACGGATTCCGTCAACTTGGAATAAGTGGTGAAATTTTGTCAGGTGACAGTGATGCCAGTGAAAAATTAAAAGACAAATTTGGCAAGTTTTTCAGAGATGAAAACTTACAACCTTGTCAGGTGTTCAACGCTGACGAAACCGGATTAAATTATAAAAAGTTCCCAAAAAAAACTTTAGCTTCCAAATTAGATTCAGTAGCAAAAGGCCATAAAGTTAACATAGAACGTATGACTTTGCTGCCCCGCAGTAATGCTTCTGGCGATCTAAAATTTCCACTTTTGGTGATAGGGAAATCCGCAAAGCCTAGGGTTTTTAAAAATGTAAATTTAAGTGTTCTACCGGCCCAATACAAGTTCCAAAAATCAGCGTGGATGAACAGTCAAATTTTTAAGGACTGGTTTTTTGAAAACTTTGTTCCAACAACAGAAAGTTTTTAAAAGAGAAAAAACTCCCTCGAAAAATACTAACTGATAATGCCTGATAATTTCTTCCTCCTAACGTCACGGCTCTCATTCAGCCGATGGACCAGGGCGTGATAGAGGCGATAAAACAGCGATATAGGAAAAAGTTAATTTTATCGCTTTTGGAACAACAAAAAGCAGATCTAGCTACACAATTTATTGAAATTCTTAAAAAAGTTACTATAAAGGATGTCATTTATATGGCTGCAGAATCGTGGGAGGAAATTCAACCGTCTACACTCCAAAAGAGCTGGAAAAAATTGTGGCCTGAAATGCCACAGGAAAGTGAAAGTGAAGTCAACCTACTAATGACGACGCTGAATTTGTTCAGATTTTTCAACAATTGGAGGGTTGTGCCGAGTTGAAAGACACTGATATTTCCAAGTGGATTATCAGTGATAACGATTTTGGTTATCAAGTGCTCAACAGGGACGAAATCGTCGCAGTGTGCACTGCAAACGCAGAAAATGACAGCTCGGAAGAGGAAGACTACACAGACGAACCGGTCAGCCCAACTCATGATGGGCCGGCTGCAATGCTGGAGTGGTTGATGACTTACTTTGAGAAAAGTGTCAACTGCGGAGCTACTGACCTTGAAACGCCTACGAAATCGTACTGTGAAACGACGTCATTCATCATTAAAACAAAAGAACATTACAGACTTTTTTCACTAAGTTTTTTAAAGTTTATTTTTGTTTCAGTTTCATTTTTGTTTGAGTTTTTTGTGCGTTTATACAGTACAGTGTAAATAACTTTATGTGAATACATTTATTCAACGAGAAAGATGCTTTGATATTTATTCATGTCATACATTTTCTGTTACAATTACAGGATTTTTTGCTAAATAAGCTATGAAATACTGTACTGTAAGCTATATTTAGGCCTCAATTCCACTAAAACTACAATTTCAATATGTTTCCCCGCCTAAAACATTTGTTTGGCTTTTTCCGTCTAATACGGACTTTCGTTGATCCGGACGGGGCCCGGTCCCATCAAGTCCGGATTAGTGAGACTGTACTGTATTATTTTTCTAGAAAGGATATATAAATATATATAATTATAAAAAACCAAATTAGTTCTGCACAAAAAACTGTTAAACAAGCTGAAACTTTATGGATCAGAAACTAAATTAAATTTCTATATACAAAGAAAAACAATTCAACTACTTTACTCTTCAAAACATGCTTAGAATTAACTAACATGCTTAAACCAAATCAATGGCATTATAAATATAACAATATTCAAGAAAAATGCAAAATATTTAGTTCAATAAAAAACAAAAAAATCGAATCTAAATTCAACAAACTTATATAAAAACAAAATAACATAGAATAGCACAATGAACCAAAAATTCCATCCTAGCTTTATAAACCTTACAAAAATCAATTCCACCCAAGACAAAATAAAAATACTTGAAAGAAACTTAAGTGTTGCAATTATGAATCTTATAATTTCCAACACAAACAAAAATTGAAATTTATGTAGTTTATATCAAGAGTTATTGAGCATAAGGAATGTCAAAGTAAATAAGATAGACAATTATTTAAGAACACCAAATGTAAAGCCATAGGACCAGAAGACAACAGATAACAACCATCTCGTACTTGAACCTAATAAGTTGTATAAGTAGAAATAGGATATGAAATCAAAGGAAATTTTATTCTTTCTTCTCTATTTATTAATCCTTAACCTTCAGAATGGACTTGCAGCAGTTTGCGTACTCACTTTTATACAAGATTTCTTGGGCAGAGTTGGTGTTCTTCGTGTTATGTATTAGTTAGTACTAAAGGCAAATGTAACAATTTGTTGTTCTTAGAATTTGGGAGTTCTACGTATTGTTTAACAGAATGTAAGCAATGTATGTAATATTTTCCCTTCGATGTTCCTACATAAACAAACAATGTATAGCTAATATGTTCCTCAGTTTGCAACCAGTTTATAACGTTTCCTCAGTTTATGACTTTATTAAAACGTGATGCAAATGTCCCTTGTTTGTTAAACTTCATTCATTATATATCTAGTTCTTGAGAAAAAATATTACCAATATTTCATTCATGATCTCGTAAAATATGTAGCAACATTGTGACATCTGTTCATCGCCATTTCTGTTTACTCATAAGCATGCAGGCTTACCTGTTTGTACTTCATAAACAAAGATACAGTTTATTTCAGTATACAGATTTCAATATTTGTGTTTATAACAATCAATTTTACAAAATTATTTGTCTATACTATTGCTAATTCTTTTTACACAATGCAACTATACAATTTTGTTGTACATGTTTATGCTTTTACGTTTTTACAGATGAACATGATGATACAAGTGAAAATATTTAATTTCATAATAATTCTGTAAAAGTAATGTTATGAAATTTGGAGATGGAGAAAGTTATAATATGAATAATATGGCAGATTTAGCAAACATACTTCAAATTTAACTGTAATCCAATTTTCTTAAAGGATACACCATGCGTTTACAGTGATTTGTTTCAATCCCAACTACCAGTACTCGAGGAATGTTCTGACATTTCAATTCCAGTTGAGGAATCTTCTTTGTCCTGAATAATTTCTCACTCTCTTGATCAAAGTTTGCTGGGTTTAAAAAGTGAACAAAATCCCTATGGTACTGATACAATTAACACTCTTCAAAATCAAGGAAAACTGAAACCAATTCTTTATGACGAAAGTGGACAACAGTGAAATTGTCAGAACTTTACAAAATTGTTTGCAATATTCGTATACATGTGTGTAGTGAAAAAGCCACAGGAATTTTCATATTGCTGGTCAACAAATCCAGTATTGTAAAGAGTGGAGCTTCGATCTAATGCCGAGTTCTATTCATTATACGAAGATGCAAATGTAATATATTTTATTAAAACACGATGTCTAGAATGGTTGGGTCACACCATAAGAATGCCAAACAAAGTTTTACATGGCACTATGATTGGCAAAAAAAGAGTTGGCCAACCAAGAAGACGATGGCTACAGGACATGGAGGAAGATTTAAGGGTACTCGGCATTACGGCATGGAAACAGAAGGCTAAAGACAGAAGTAGATGGCGGGGATTGTTAAGGAAGCTAAGGCCCACCCCGTGCTGTAGCGCTACTAGTAGTAGTAGTAGTAGTAAAGGCTCTTTGCTACTGGTCTATCATTACATAACAGGTCCCTGTCAATCCTTGCTTTGCAACACATTTCTGACAATACAAGTTTTGTTTCTTTTAACATGTAATGTTATGACCCCTTACATAAAACAAGATCTATCTAAAACCTACTTCATTAATTGAGTAAAAGTGCCCTAAAATCTCATGAAAATCTCACGATGAGGGACTGTGGCTTTTTCGAGGTAGACTGGGATTCAAAGTTTACATTCAAAACAAACCCAATAATTATGGTATAAAATTTTATACCTTATGTGACTCAACAATAGACTATGTACTAAGCATAAAAATTTACACATGCAAATAACTAATATTAGTAATTTTATAATAGAGTTATTCAACAGACTCTTGTGACAAATATATATCAAAAGTCTTACAATTTACATAGATTGATTTTATTAGAGTCCTTTATTATTCCATGAATTGTGGGGAGGGGGACATTAGCTGTAAGCACTGTAAGAATGAAGAGATTAGGATTTGATAAAGGTTTAGTTGATCTCAGATTACACAAAAATCAACAGAGTTTTAGATGCAAAGGGGACCTGTTTTTTTTTTTTTTTAAGTGAAAAGACAGTCAAGTTGTTATGCTTAGTACCAAACACAAAAATACAGTGACTAATGTTACCAGTCAAAATTTAGACAATTAGAAAAAATGAGTCCTTGACTATAAACAGAACAAAACTGGGGTTGATCTCTGAGCTTATGAGCTACTATCCATTTCATGGAAGTCAAAAATGTTTTTCTATAAATACTGAGTGGAGTTTAAATTTAATTAAAAATTATTACAAAAATAGACTTATGATTTTTAGATACTAATTTAAAGACGAAATCTTGGTGGAAACATTGCAGAAATCATATATAAGGTAAAACTTTCAATCAATACTATAAAACGCCAAACTTCTCCAAAAAATGTCATTACTGTTATATCCGACCAGCACCGTTTAATGTGATAACTACAATTCATTTAGAATCCTTTATTAAATACATTATATAGTTTGATTTAAAACAGAATAGGATTCTACGTAAGCAAAATCGACCAGAGGAAGTGGGGATTACAGCCGTCTAAGCTAATAGGATATTCACATCTTGCTGTGTGGGTGAGCCTTGTTGCCAATTCGACGTTAAATTTCCGTTTCTCGCTCAGTGACATCGTAACTGCAGTGGAGAGATTTACTAGTGATGTAGCTTGCTTCGTTCTGCAATTTCAGTCGCTGGCAGTGGCGGGTTGACTGTCAATGTGTTCGAACAGACAACATCGCATCCCTACCCTGTCACAGACCCATTCCTATTCTACTCCAAATCAAAGTACAGTATAACAAAAGAATTTTAAACTTCTTACCTACTTAATGCTTTTATTTACCTTGTTGTCAATGGAGAAGAATAACGTGTAGGTAGATTTCGTCTTGGTATTGCATTTTTTTTCAAAAACCATAATCCGGAATCATCTAAAAAATTTTACATACAGTTTTACTATACATTGTCTCTAAACACTATACATATTAAACTAAAGCTTACACCTTATACAGCATTGTAATTATTTGCTGATTATCTTTACAAATAATATCATCTCTATTACTTTGATGTTGTCTGGGTTTATGTTTCTTGTGTTTTCCATTCTACATACATATTTCATATCAAATTTCCTATTTTTAGTATACAACAAATATTTATCACTTTTTACATTTATTAATTTTTATTTTTAATTTATTAATACTGTCAATTTATTCTGTCTTTAAAATGGTTTATTGTTAAAACAAATAAAAGGCGGACACAAAACTCACAAATTAATCATTATTGACTCAAACGGGTTGCAATTTTAAGCCATCATCAGTGAATGTTGCTACTACAAACTCAAACTTACATCAGTTGTAAGTTAGAGTTTGTAGTAGCAACACTCACTAATGACGATGGCTTTGTCATTGAAACGTGTATGAGTCTATAAATGATTAATTTGTGAGTTTTATGTACGTCATTTATTTGTTTTAACATAACCTCACAAGCTAAGCTCAAAGAATAGTTGTATAGGATTTAATGTGTTTTGAGATATTGTGTTTATGCAATCAATAATGTGCATGATCTTTGAATGTACTTTAGTGATTTATTTATGTGTATCACTTAACAATGTCACACATATGGCCTTGATATAATAAGATTAGTTTATGATTTTAAGAAGTTTGTTTGGCATTAGTTTGGATTTATTAATTGAATGTTATTTTTATATTTGTGTTTATATATTTTTCTAAATGATTAATTAATTTTGAAAATTAAATTAAGTTCATTTCGATTCCTTAAAGGATTTGTTTAATAAGTTTCATGTTATTTATGTGGAAAATGTTGTGATGTTAATTCAATACCTGTGTTGCTAAAATGGACAAATATATAACCTTACATATATATATATATATATATATATATATATATATATATATATATATATATATATATATATGTATAGATTTTTTGGACTAGGAGACTGACAGACTTACCTTGGTAAGAGTCCACTCTGTAGTCTTGAAATAGAAACACATAAAAGCACTTAAACAATGATATATTTCAACCACACAGTGGTCTTTGTCAATCAAAGAGAAAACACAAAAAGAAATATGAGAGAATAAAAAAAAATTAAAAAAAAAAAACCAAAACTAACCTAAAAATATATATATATATTTGCATTCAATTATATTTTTCAGCTACTTTTTTCATAGTTACACATTTTTTGTATCAGTTTAATATTATTTACATTCCATTTTTGTGTGTGTTATTTTAGCTGTCTTATTTATTTTATTAATAAGAACTGCATGATCAGTTTTAAACGCTAATTTAAAAATTGTGTTCTAGGATAATTTAGTAAAGTTTTTGATCCAAATGTGTATTTCAATGTAGTCCATACTTTGTTTTAGTTTTTTATTGGTGTTAACCATTTACCCTTTCACCCATTTTAGCTTGTTTAGTAGTTTTTAACCCTACAGCAGCATTAGCTTACGCAGAGGAACGTTTTGTAGACCTATCAACAGTGCTGTAAAAGTTTCCATTAGTTTGGTTTCTTATTGCTGTCCACTCACCTCAATGAAACAAATGTTCATACAAATACAGTTTGCTGCTCATTCTTTATCATTGTAAGTCAGCTAAATATTACCTGACATTTTATTATCAATTGTATTATACAAAAGAAATGGGTACAGCTAACATTTGTAGAACTTTAGTCTAGCTAGGAGTTTTACTTGATGAATAATATTTATGTACATTTTTTTCTTATTTTTGTTTAACATTTGTCTCTTAAGTTACACAGTTTAGTTAGTACAGTAGCAGTCCCTTCTTGTAATATTTGTCAGAACCATATATGATAATAATAACTAAATGATAACAATAACTGATCACCAGTTTTAGAAGTAGAATTTTATTATTTTAGTATTATATTGTTTTTGATCAATTATTTGTTAATTTTATATTACAATTTTTAATAATTGATTATATTTTTTTCTCCATTGTAACTGTTGTTCTTTTACTATTTTAATTCCTATTTAAAAATAACGCCTTTTTGTAGTTATAGATTTTATTTTAATTCCCATGTCTTGTCATTAGACTTAGGACGAAATATTCAAAAACAAGAGACCTTTCCCATTTGACTCTTATGAGTAAATTGGTAATATTTAACCAAATATTAAGTCCTCCATGCCATTATAGACCGACATTTAAAATGTGAAAAAAGTAACTTTCCGTATTTTTCGTGGAAAAAAGTTGATATTCATGTTCTACACTTTAAAACGGGTGATTCAAAACAATTTTTTTTTAAACCAACATCTCTAAGACTATATTTTTACCCAAAATTTTATATTTCGACCCATCAGAATCAAGTTTTACAGTTTTGTTGTTTAAATTGTTTGGTAAATATTGAGTGCTAATTACAGTCATTTCTTTTATTTTTTTATCAACATACTTATTTTTGTATGTTGAACACGAATATCAACTTTATTTTTCGTGAAATACTGGTTAATTTTCTTTTATAAACCTAACCTAACCTAGCTACCATAAAAATTAATTTTCTGTATTTTCCACAGAAAATAAAGTAGATATTCATATTCTACACAAAAAAACAAGATTTAAAAAATTTTAATTACTGTCATTAGAAGTCAATATTTATCTTTTTTTCATAGAGAAACGATTTTCATAAATAGTTATATTTTGTGTGAGGTTGGCCTATAGTTACCAAAAATTATTGTCAATTATTATTGTCTTAACAACCTAAATTAATTTATTTTTTAAACCAAATCTATCTTTGCCAGATAATTTGTAATTATATTTCAATATAGCTTTGGGTTAATAAAGTGGGTAATTTTTCAACAATGTATTAATTCAGAAGTTGTCCATGTTTGTCAAGTGAGGTTATGTTGATGTTCAAATATTTTAAAAAAGTTTGAAGAGCTGTTTTAAATATTTCTTTCTTTGTTTAGAATTTTTTGTAAATAACATTTGAATATCAAGAAAATCGAAGGTAATGGACTAATTGTAATCTATTGCCAAATATATTGATAAATGTACAACATATAAACAATACTAGTGTTACTTAAAATTTATCATTGAAATTTTTTGTTCCTTCAACTGATTTAATGCAATTAATGTTAAAAGTAATGATTGTAATTATTAGCAAAACAAAACCATATTAGCTTTTGCTTAAATTTAATTTGTTATAAAACCCTTGGAAACTTCTAAAACAAGGAATTATCTAAAATAATTAAACATAATCAAAGAAACTGCTTAAACATTATTATCTAAAATAAATTCAATTTAAAGATCTTCTTAGTACAATAATATGTTCTTAATAGTTTATAGCTAAGTGGAGAAAATCCTTATAACATGAGTTCTAAAATATTCAGTGAATTTAATAATTTTTTTTTCAACACGTCATCTTTTCAATCATAACATACCTATTTTTCATTTAGACAGGTATTTTAAAAATCATAAAATGGTAATTTTAAACTTAGTGTATAGTATTGATGCATAACCTATATATAATAGAATAAATATTTCTCACCTGATTGATAGAAATCGCTTTTAGCAAAGTGTAAAGAACAGACTCGTATTTTATTAACAGTGTATGATGCTCCCTGGCCAATATTCAATGCTTCCATCCATAACTGACGCCTATTAACTATTTGTTTTATACCATATTTTGTTGTTCTCAAGAACTTGCTTTCCCTATTATGTGGAAATTTATGAAAACCTAAATTCTTATTTTGAGAGGAAGTGGAAAAACAGCCATATACGAAGCAACATTTATTATAACCTGGCATTATCTTTTCAATATTTTCATGCATTATATAAAAACCAAACACTGATATTATACATTGGCCACTTACTACGATACTATAGTTTATTTTAAACTTAATATATTTATTATTATAAGCTTTAAGAACACAAATGATCAAGTTATCTTTATTGCATAGACTTCTAAATCACTACACTATTACTATATCAATAGATATATTATTTTCATATATAGTTATATAAAATACACTGACATCACAACACACTCGACCTCCCTGCCTTTGTAAGCAGTTAGTGCAAAATGGCGCCGGCAAAAGTAGTTCTATAAAAATTATTACACATGTACGGTATAGCCACGGTGAAAAATAAATAACTCCTCAAACCAGTTGAATTATCCCTAACATTTATTTAAAATTCAAAGTGATACAAATGCTTATAGTTATTTGTGAAATACATTTTATTTTAAAATGTAAAATATAACAAAATTTGATACCTGATCTCTATATATATTTATTCATAGAACTCTATACCATTGGTTGAATTTGTTAGACTCTGATAACATGATTTTATTTTCATACTGGAAAATATAGTAACTTTATATAGTAACTACTCTAAACGTCTTCTAAATATAAGTGATATACGAATACAATCTACTTTTAGCTTTCCGAATATTAAATTAATTTTGTTCATTTTTAATATTCAAGTACAACTATAATAATATAGTTATTTGCACTAATACTTATGATTACAGAGAAATAAAATTATTCTCTTTATCAAAGTTTAAATTGAAAATATATAAATTTTATGTTGTTCATGGTATGAATTTTATAAATTTAAATACACAAAAGTATTTTTATCGTTTAAGCATGGTCTCAACTATATAACAGTGGTTAGTTTAATAGTATATTCATACACTTAGATACTTTTCAAGGCCACGCACACAATACTAGTACAAGTATTATACATAGAAGTATATAGCGTATTTTTGTATTTAATAAAAAAAAAAAGCAAATTTTTAGTTTTATATTTGATTATTGCTCAAATAGCACAAACAAGACTGAACAAGTACAAAACGTCTACGTTGCAAAAACTAGTTATAAATGGTTCAACTAAGTTTTTTGTTTAAAATACAGTGTTGTAGAAGACAACTATTACGAAACAAGGCTTTGAAAATAATCATATGGAGCTAACATTACTAAAAACAAAAATTGAAAATCGAAAATAAACAACTACAGTATTAAGCAACAGATGTAACATCTTACAAAAAAAACGGACAAGCTTCGATAGTACATGCTTTAAAAAAAATCGATGTATTCCGTTTGATGTCGATGTTTTTTGTACATTTATGATTTTGAATTATCGATGTTTTTCTTGTAAATAATTTAATGTAATTGTACTTGAATAGCAAAAGCTGTTGGCAATTCAGTTCTTTTAGTATTTGTTTATAATTTCATTGCATTTACATAAACTCAAGTAAATCAATTCAACGGAGTTTAGTTTCTTTTTTTTTGTTTAATTTAATTACTTTCATTACTTAATTAATCTACCCATACTTCAGATTCATAGAATAGGCTACTATCCTTAGTATACTATTGTAGTTTAAATATTTTCTGGGACTGGGTTTAGAGGAAATATTTTGACCAAAGAATAGGAACCTTATGATTGTACCAATAAAGTTTAGCTAATTCAGATTATTGCCTTCCTTCTATTATTGGTTGGATTTTTATTCCTAAATAAGTATACTTCTCACTACATTTTCTATTTTTATCTTAGTTTCATATCTTCTTGAATTCTTTCTTCTTGTATTCCAGTTTTTGTTGTTCATCTGATGTCCACTTTTTATATTCATCTGCTGATTATGTAGAATGTGTTTATCTTTGACCAGGACATTTTGAAAATTCGTTGTATGCCATATGAGCTTATGATTGTAAATTCCATGCAGGTGCACTTTGTTTCCAATTATCCAGTGCCAGTGTTTATAACAAAACTAGTTGCATACCTGTGTAGGTATGCTTGTGTGCTATACTTGTGTAGCTACAAAAGCCTATATGTGTGTAGGTATGCTATACTTGTGTGTGCTACAAAAGCCTATATGGGGCTTTTTGTAGTTGAAATAATTCTAATTAACTTGACCTATTTTGAGTCTAGCAATGAAAGTTTTTGCACAGCTGTCTTACTGTATGTTACATCAATTAATTTGACTCTTTCGGGTTTCATCATGAGGAAATCTTAGTATGGTGTATGAAAGGCAGATGAATACAGTTGTGTTCACTGTACAACACTTGTTTATGATGATTTAGGAGCATTGAAAAGATGTCAATATAGAAACATCTACCCTAGAAGACAGTTCTCAATGCATTTACTTTCTACTTCATTTTAACATTTTCCAATTAACAAACGATAGATTAACTTGGCTAGTTGGAAAGATGGAAATCACTCTTGAAACTTTTGTTCATCCTCTAAGAAAGTTAGGTATTATTTGTAAATTTTATTTAATAGGTGTGTAAATTCTTAACCCTATAATTGGCAGAAGTAACTTTTTAGCAAACATTTGTTGATTCCATCTTCACGTGAGCTACTAGTAATCACTTACACTTTTAAAAAATGTTTAAACTTGCCTATAGTAGCACTTACTTTGCTTGTTGAGGACGGCCGTTTCGGGAGATGTGTCCTTTTGTCAACTCAGACCGTAACTGATCTCAAGGTTTACATAGGTTAGGGTGGGGGTGGGATATTTTGTTTTTACAAAGGTGGCCCCAGTTTTTACATAGGCCAGATAGGGAGGTCATTCTACACACGTTACCAAGAACATATAAAAGCACTAAAAAACAATAACTACCAATCAAACTTCGCCGATCATCTCAACTCCACAAAACACGACTACATAGACATAACATCTAACCTACAAATTCTTCATAAACAACACAGAAATAACCAACGCTACACAACCGAACAATACGAAATATATAGGCACTTCAAACTACACCCTACACACATACTCAATATACAATTACATTACAACTCACACGCACTTTTTGACATCATAACTCCTAATACACAAAAAATACACCCACACCGCCAAAATATCCCACCCCCACCCGAACCTACGTAAACCTTGAGATCAGTTACGGTCTGAGTTGACAAAGGGACACATCCCCTGAAACGGCCGTCCTCAACAAGTAAAGTAAGTGATACTATAGGCAAGTTTAAAACATTTAAAAGTATTTAGTGATTACTAGTATCTCATGTGAAGATGGAATCAACAAATGTTAAGATATTACTTTGAATGTCATTTATTAATTTTTTGACAGTTTGCATTACTTCAGCGGATTTAAAGTAATTGCACAAATTACTTCTTGGTGTATAATGTTTGCACCTTGCCCTTCTATATGTTACTTTTTTTTAGTAATTCCATATTTATGAATACATACATCACACACTATCAATAGTTACCTTGTAGTGGTTAATCCCAAGTCCCAACATTTTAAACACTTTTTACTACCTGTTCAAATAATTCCTTTTGTCCTACCATGTATGCTTCTCATTTCCATAAACTTTTTAGTTATAGTGAAATCAATAACCTGTAGCAAATATCAAAACTTTAGCAGTATCACTTATATTGGTGCTCTAATAACATGTAATAGAAACATATTCAAACTCCTTGCCTTTTTTTAACAAGCTATTACCAACAGTGTGTCTTGAAAGAGATATTAAATTGAAAAATGTTAGTTTTATCAGGACACAATTTTCTGCTCCAAGTTCATCCTTCAAAAATGTTCCTCAATAAGCTTTGAAATTTCATACTACACATTAGGTACATTTTTTGTTTCACACTTCCACGTTCTGCTAAAATTTACTTTATTTTCACTACTTCTCTTAGTGTAATGCATATAACACAAATCCCATTACTTCCATGTTATTTTATGAAGTAATTGCCCTACCAAGAATCATTAATTGCCTACACTTGCAAACAACGTTGTGCAGATTTGAACATTTAAAATTATTTTAAACAAGCATACAGTCTGTTAAAAAATGTCTAACACTACTGACTGAAAAAGGAAGTGGACAAAAGAAAAAGGGAAGAATAGTGTAACAGTACTAAAAAAATACCTGGTGTGCTATTTCTTTCCTTGTGTAGAGAGAGAGAGAGAGAGAGAGAGAGAGAGAGAGAGAGAGAGAGATAGGTAAATTAAAAATAATGAGTATCTGCAACTACGTATCTTTGTGTTGTTTGTGTGAACAATATTGCTAAGTATTAAACTAAAACACACCTACAAACGTATACATTTTTTCAACTATTTTTATTTTAAAAATTTAAACACTGAATAATTCAGATGACCACTTTATAGAACCACTTCAGAGAAACTCTTGGTCTGGCTAGAGTTGGTCTACATGCCATTGTTTGACCAGCTCTGGCCTATGTCACAGCTCCTTCTTAACAATTTTATTATTTTCTATTGAATTATAATTTTCTTCTAAACATAACTACATTCTAAAATTAAAATTTATTTGAGCTTTTGTATAAAAATGTTTATATTTTCACCCCTTTGAGTACAAGGCAATAACATAGCATCCAAAGAATACATGTGAAAAGTCTCATAGGAATGATACTTATGCTAAATTTCCTAGGCGACATTATAGCACTTAATTTCTTTTATTTTAACCATGAGTCACCATTATATGTTGGATGATTATTTGTAGAAAGTAGAAACAATAAACAAACATTTATGATTTTTTTTTTTAGTTTAGAAAACAAAAATTCGCTGATAGGCAACTTCCTTGGTGATATCTGTTGAATTATCCAAAAGTTTCCCACTTTCTACCTTTTAAATTTTGTGCAATGTGATAATGTCGTCAACATACCTGTATAGGTATATATGTTGTCTGAGTATTTATTATTATGTAAAATGGTTTTGAATATTTCTACCTAGATGCTATTCATACAAATATATAGAATGAACTTTTAGGTAACATGAATAACTATACTTTCAACACACTAACAAATACATTTACAATAGTATATACTTGGGTTTGTGGTCTATGTACCAGACATACTCATTAGTTTGATGATGAGTATGGTTGTTCATCAGCTATACATTGAAATAATGATTTATCAGTTGCATTAGAAAATTTAAATTTTAAATAAATCATCATGTATTAAATTACAATGTTAAATATATTATTTAACAAAACCATTAAATTTTAAAAAATCCAAATTCTGGATTTGAGGAGCAAGATAAATTTAAAAATAACCGCCACCTTAACACAAGATGATGCATATGAAATATACTATTTGTACTTGGAAGTATACCCACTATTGTTCCAGTAAATAAAAAAGGTAAAAATTGTTCGTTGTGAAATCAAGAGGAAATAAAAGGGGGTACTGGTAGATGGTACTGAGCTTTCATGTATAAAGGAAAACATTACCTAAGGTTAAAATAACTGGAGTAGTAACAAGAGCATCCTGAAGTAGAATTATAAAGTAGGAAATTTAAATCAGACTGGCATCTTTTAGTTCAAGAAGAAAGACCAAGCTTAAACTTTTCCTTTCGTGTTTAAACAATGGAAGAAACTTATATTAGTTGAATCCATCTTCATTAGAGCTACTCATTTTTTGCTAAAACACTTGTATATATTTTACAACTTGCCTATAGTAGCACTTACTTATATTTGTTAAGGAACACTGTTTCGGGAGATGTGTCCCATTGTCAACTCAGACCGTAACTCAAGTCTACTACTATAGGCAAGTTGTAAAATATTTACAAGTGTTTCAAAAAATTTATATTCCTTAACATCGCTTTTAAAATGTGTGTATACATAAATTTTTGTCTCTTGCTTAGGTTTCAAACTTTTGTCTTTAGGTTCATAACCTAAATATCCATCTTCTTTTGAAGTCAATAGGCTATTGTTTCAATATCAATATTCATAATGTTTAAACTGCCTGTAGAAATCGTGATCTAGAACTAACTCTATATTGGATTCTTGAATTTTATAGTCCATTATGTTCGGTGAATCTTAATTAATCACTTAAACAATAGTTTATGACTATCCAAACTTTAAATTTTGTGAATTTGTTAAAACTTACTGTGACAGAACGTTTTCGATCGCTATGTGGCGATCTTCATCAGTGTCTTTTGCTTGGAGATGTCGGGTCAAGCTGTGATGGTTTTAAAGGCAGGTTTTCGATAGTATCAAAGAGTGTGTGTGATTTGTATTGTGTTTGTTCGTTTAATATGTTTGTTAAAACACAAAGTACAAACATAATAAATGAACAGTGAATAAATGAGTAAAATGGCTAGAGTATTACGGAGTACAGTATGAGCAATATATTGCATAGTAGATTGACAGAAAGTAAAGGTAGACAAATTTCAAGAACAATACCAAATAAGGGATTTTCGTAAGTTGGAATAGAAAAGAAATGAAATAACATATATGTTCTTACAAAAAAGGACTAAGAAACCAAAGAACAAATATATTATTCTCAAATTTGCGTAACATCATATTAGAAATTAATAACTTCATCTGAAGTATGGATCAATGCAATTAATATCAGATGGGTGCACATAGAAGATGAATAGAAACATAGTAAGTACATACTCTATGTATTTGCAAAAGCTATTGCAAATTGTTAGCCAAACATTGGCCTTCACATCTATTGGTTCCATTTGTAGGTCAAATTTTATAAGCTGGCACTTGGCTCTTAGGTAAAAATGGGGTATTTGTCATCTATAAAACATCAGGTACTGTCGTCATCCCTCATCGGAGGATAAATCAAGGCCTACCAGCCCAACCCTTAGACAATCCTATCAGCACACTTCCATGAATGCCCTATTTTCATTTGTTGTTATTTTTACTATACATTAAAAGTTTGAATAAGTAACAAAATATAAGTAATATTGAATAAGTAACATAGAGTCAACCCTATGAGTCAGCAAAAAGTCCAAGGGTTGATGTTTTTGAAAATGACCTGCGAGCACCTGCACCCTAACCTCATCCTCTTGCCAAGGCCTGCAACCCCCAAGTGCCTGCTTATAAAATTTTACCTGTAATTAAGGTAAGACATTAGTGTTATTCAATTCCATCTTCAACGTGAGTACTACTGTATACTTAAATATTTTGACATATATTAATATGTGGCACTTGCCTGTAGTAGTACTTTTTTGATTAATGAATACAGCTATTTTGGAAGATGATTCATTATCACAGTATGAAATGATAACGACATACATCTCCTGAAATGGTCATCCTCATTAAACAAGAATGTAAGTCTACTATAAGTAAAGTTACTTATTAATAATGTCCAGGTGTTTAAGATAAAACAGATTGCTTGAAACTGATGTGTGATACATGGAATAAACAAAGAACATAAGCATTAGTGTTCAAAAAGTTACAGAATTTTTCAGTTTTAAATTGGATAGCCAGAATACTAAAGATTTCTCAAGCCAAGATTATAAGTCTAAGTGCCTGGAACTGTAGAGGAGGATATGCTTAATAGTTATGCTTTGCTCCACTTTTTAAATGCCCTATTTTCCAAAATCTCATAGCATATACAGTAGAATCTCGATAATCCAAGTCCCGATATTTCTAGTTTCCGTTAAATTGGAGCCTATTTCTATTTGAACCTATTTTATCATTTTGAAAGAAAATGATGAGTCGGACTTCCAGGATATGTTCATAGTCATACGGTATGTGAAGGAAATAAGTCCGACTCCCAAAATATGTTTATATCAATACAGTATGCAAAGGAAATGAGTCTGGCTTCAAAGATATGTTCATATCAGTACGATTGGCTAAGGAAATGAGTCGAGCTTCCAAGAAATGTTTATATCAATAAGGTATGCAAAGGAAATGAGATGGGCTTCCAAGAAATTTTCATACCAATATGGTATGCAAAAGAATTGAGTTGGGCTTCCAAGAAATGTTTATATCAATACAGTATGCAAAGGAAATGAATCGGGCTTCCAAGAAATGTTTATAGCCATATGGTATACTGTAAATTTAGTAGTTCAATAATTTTTTAAGAAGGAAATTTAATTCTCCATACCACTTCTAAACATCCCTTCATCCCCCAGACAAATAGGTTGCTCAACTTAGGTCAAGACAGATTTCACAAACTAAGACTGATTTAAAAAAAATTTACATATGCAATTCACATATTTTATTATAAATTCATATACTTAAATTTTACTAAGTGAGTAGTAGCTGCAAAATAAATTAAGAAAATTTATCATAATTTTAAAAACCAGATATTAAAATGGAACCATTTTAATTTATCTGATGCAACAGTTTGATTGTTTTAACATTTTTGCTATATAAGAGGAATAAATATTTCAGAACAATACATATATTTTTCTAAATCCAAAACAAATCTAATTGATGGTGCACTTACTTTCCAAACAGTTTTTTTTTTTTTTTAAATAGACTATATTTAATTCTAGAAACAGTAGTAAAGAGTCATTGTTTCCACACCTTTAAACTTCTTAAGAAATTTTGCTCTATTAAAATATTCTCTTCACATTTAACTATAAAATATTATTATACTTCTGAAATAAAATCATTAAAGTTCTGCTATTAAAAGTTCAAAACAAAATATTTTGTCTCTATAAAATTAAATATTGTGTCAAAATGATATCAGAAATGCCTTTTTTGAAGTGATTTCACTATCGTTCTTGGCATTAAAGGAGTGGTTCAGACAGCACCTTGGTCTATCATTGTTATGGTAATGTACATTGTTGTACATTTTTTTGAAAATGACCTTGTCTTTATATGGAGACATTTTTAGCATATGACCTCAGGATTTTTTTTAATGAAAGTTGACGGTTATAAAATGCTTATCTTAAAAATAAAATTTTTATTCACTTTAAATAAATGAATTTTAAATAATTTAAAATAAAATATTGCAAAACGCCAAGAAAGATTAATTGTTATTATTAACATTTCATTAAACCAAATCCATGTTTGTATTTTCAGATTCATTATCAAAGTCCAACCCTGTATTGAAAGGTTCTTTTCTATTGTTATTTTTTTTCTTGAAATTTAAGGTTTTGGGAACTGATTTTGACTTTTTTGTCTCTCGAATTGTATCTAGCTCTGGGGTATTCGTAGCTATTTTAGAAGACCCAAGCTTTCTGCCTTTTTGTAGGCGTGCCTTTTGTCTAGCAGCAACCTTAGGGGGAGGCTGTATCTGTTCCGGAGTTATAATGGGAGAAGTAAAAGTAGTTTGGTTAATGTTTTCATTTTTAAAACCTCTCACTGGTGCAAGATTAATGTACCTATAATCGTTGATCAATGGTACAGGACGTTGTTGTGATCCAAGGTGCATGACGGAGGATCTTTCTAAACTTATCCTTCTCAGTATTCTAAGTTATGTTTAAAACTAAAATATATAATAACAAATTACTCACAAAAAACCAGTGACTCAAACAGAATGTGACTTACAACAAAAAACTCAATCGTCAATTTATCAAAAAATAAACAAAAACAAATAGTTGTCTATCTATTTATATTTTACTATAAAAGAAAAGCACATGGACATCTACTCCCCCGCATATCTGCACTTTAGCGAGTAAACATTTAAATAGTACAGTTGCTGTTACATAGACAACAGTACCTGTCAAGAAATTGAAGGTGATCCAAGGTCCACTATGATCAATGTACAACAATCTCCCCTAATATGAATGGAATATATAAGAGCATTAAAGGAAATAGTTTGAGTTGAGAGCCTTAAGAATAAAATAAAAATTAATTTATATTAAATACGGCCAGAAATTGTTCATTAGGGCTAAAAATGATTTTATTAATAAATAACAAGAATTGCTTTTATACTTGATGTTGAAACTTAAACAGATTTGGTACCTCCTATATCTTCATGGAAAAAAATGTCTCCATATTTAAAATAATGTATTTTTTTATAAATTGTGTTTATTACATGTAAACCCAAGCTATAAGCAGATTTCTGGCCATAAACAAATTATAAATTATTAATGAATTAATTTTAATGGTCCTAAGTTAAATGGATATCTTATTCACATTTCTATTAAACCAATTAATTAATAACTTACTACATTTATATTTTATGTAAATTTATGAAAAATGCACATCGACAAGATGTTTTTTGGGACACTGATGAAAATATTCTAGTGCTTAAGTTCAACAAGTCTTTAATTTTAACAATGTATTGAACTCAAACGATGGTCAATGCCGTTTATTATTTTAATATTATAAAGCAACGTTTTCGGCCACATTTTAGGTGGCCCTTTTCAAGCTTTAATGTAAAACAATAATCGTTACAATTTAAAAATTAGACTTACAATAATATTGCAAGTTCAACAACTTTAAACACAATATGAAGCATACAAGCACTGAATATAAAGAAAAGTCTTTAATTTGTTTAATAAAAACATTAAAATTTCATTAATGTATGTAATAATTTGTTCAATAAATGTACGTATAGATTTGTTGTTAGGCTGTATGTTAAAAATAAGGAATCTTATTTGTTTAACATCTTTCTTTTAAACACACACACATACACTCAACACAATTTTTGGTTGAATATAGTTGGCAGTAGAATAATACTTTTGTAATAGAATAGAGTTTCTCTATATTGTAGATCAATTACTGTATTATAGAGGTCAGAATAAAACCCACATGCTAGATGATTTCACATTGAAATTATGTGGGTATGCTGTAATCTCTACTTAAGTACAACTTTATGAATGGATACAAATAAGTAAAATATAATTGTCAAAAATTCTAACTTTTTTTAACACTAATTATTTATTACTTACAATCTAAAGTCACAAATGTTTGCCTTGACCTACTAATTAAAAAAAATGTCCATTAGATGGTTAGAATAACAAATTATTTAGTTTATAATTACTTGGGGCCAATATTTCTTTGATTATCTTATAATTTTTGCAATACCAAACATTGATATAGCTTTTTATTCCTATAAGAGCTCTATAATATAATTGCATATAGGTTTGTTTTTATTGCTTAATAATTCTTAAGAGACAGATAACTGGAAGTATTAATTGTGCATAGATGTACACACAAAGGGACTAAATACATATGAATTGACCTATATTTAAAAAGTACTTAGCTAAGTGAATACGCAATTGCTTACTCGCTGACGCGTTTCAAAACATTCGTTCCTTTTACGAAGCTAACCCTATACGGGCGGCATCGGTTTGGTACAAACTGAACCTTGTTTTGTAACACGTCATCAAGTAAGCAATTACGTATTCACTTAGTTAAGCACTTTTTAATATAATTTGTATAAATATAGTTTATAGTTTTATAAATATAGTTTAATCAGTGAATTCAAAATGATTACATCAAACAGCTTCATATATGAATTGACTTGCAGTGTGGATTTGTATACTACTCGTAAATGGTAATCTCATTATTTTAGGTTTATTCAAAGACGTGATTCAACATACCTCTTTAAAGAGGATGATAGAGTTGATTGTATCCTATTTATTATAACCGTAAAAATATAATTTCTCCCTATTGATACAAAATTATTTTTGCTATAAAACTTATTTTATTGATATACTCTTCAATATAGCTAATTATAAGATATATACTGCTAATTATAAGAATACAGCATAAATTTAAATTCTTCAATTTCATTGTAAAATAGTATAATATTTAAACAAAGAGTTCAACCTAAATCAGTTTAAAAATTCAGAATAAGCAGTGAAATGACCTCCAGTAAACTATGATGTAAGCTTTTACTCAGCTTCATTACTATTCAGATCACGTCTTAGCCATCAAGTTCTGACTTTATGACACATACACTAACGTCTGTAAACATTCAAGCTATTTGAATATAGTTATTTTAGTCTTTGTTACAACATCAACAGATTTCTTGATTATGAACTATACTCTAAACTTTAGATAATATTTAAAGAATTATTTTACAATTTCATACTTTCATCATGTAAGGATTGGTTTGTGAAACTATTGTTGACAAATCTATGTATTGTTTATCTTTACTGTTTTAAAAATTAGGAACAACTCCACAATAGTCCTTTATGTATGTTAAATGTTTATAGAAACTATGTGATGTTTAAATCTATGTACTGAGTCTTTATATATATATATATATATATATATATATATATATATATATATATATATATATATATATATATATATATATATATATATTTAGGTACTTTTTATATCATACATAATTTACTGTGTTTGTTATAATCAGTAATAAATAAACCATTAGTGACACAGAAAGAGTTAGAGAGATTAGGCAAAGGTTAACAAAAGTGATTTTTATGTGTATATTTATAAAAAAAAGTTCTTTTGTGTTATAAAAAAATGCTCCCTGATATTAGGTTTAAACATAAAGCTATAGATTTTCACAAATTATTTATATACATTTTATTGGTTATAAAAAACATTGGTATTGGGCCACTTTAATTTAAAATTCATAAAGAAAAGGAATTGTTTTTGACATAGTTTAAAGTACTGTACATGAAACTTAACTTGGTAAACAACTTTTTTCTCAACAAGGAGAAATTAAGAGTAACATGGTTTTAGATTATCCTCCTACATATTATGGATAGACTTGAATCTATTAAAAAGTTTGAATGTAAGAATTTTTCTATCTGAAATAAATTTACATTAACATCAATTAGGAATACTTATTTATAAATCTTACTGATTTATAAAATTCAAATTTTGAAAGTTAATTTAATTCAAATAATTTTAAACAGTTTTGAGTCAAATTAACATTGATTCAAAAGATTTTAACCCTCCATCCCAATTTGACAATTTGGAGCTGGATCTTGTCGTGGTCAAAACATTACTCAAACCTTGAGAAATTAATAATTAGCTTTGAACGATTATGAATTCATTATTGGAAAGTGGAAGCTACATGTACAACTGAGAAGGAAACTTCAAACATTAATTAAAATGCTACCTTCGTAATTAAATTCAGAGTTCTACCTGAATGTGATATTATCTCAGCTTTAACTATGGGATATTCATCTCTTCATTCTTGGATGGACCTCTTGAGGATGATTCTATCATATACATTTTCTACTATATTGAAAATTACAATTTATAATTTAGTTGCTCATCTTTTCAGTTTATTTATAATTAACTATTTTTATGAATATAAAACTACATTTAAACTACTAATTCCCTGAAATTTCTCTGGAGATATTTCTCATACTGTTTCAGTTCAAATTTTAATATTTTGTAGACTATTTGCTCCCAGAAATTTTATTGTGATTATGTGGTTACTATGATCAGAAATTGCTGTGTGTGAGTTTTTTTTTAATTATATATTTAAAAATATGTTGTATTGCAAGTGTTTTTTTATTATTTAAAATGTGTTTAGTTTGAATTGATGTGTCCAAATTGTTGTTGTCTACAATATTTTGCTTTTATTTATCAATTGTAGAGACTTTGGGGTTTTGATGTTATTATTTTATGTGAAATGTTACTTGTAACAATAGCAAACTTTTAATTTGGTTGTATGTTTTAATGTCTTTGATACAATATAAAAAATGTTGTAAATAGATTGTCAGAAATAAATATGAGACTTTATATAATAGATAAAAAAACAACAAAAGAAAGAATAAATAAACTAAGGTTATATTTAAGAATTTTAAAAATAAAATAACATAACAAGTGATGAAGTTCTGACTGATTGTCATACATAGAGGCTAGGGCAATTATCAAGTGATAATGCCTATATATATATATATATATATATATATATATATATATTCTTTTAATAACTACAGTACCAAAAAGTTGTAAATAGATTGTCAGAAATAAATATGAGACTTTATATAATAGATCAAAAAACAACAAAAGAAAGAATAAATAAACTAAGGTTATATTTAAGAATTTTAAAAACAAACAAAAATATTTTAAAAAATAAAATAGGGATTCGTTATGTAGGACTTGTACAGTCATAAGATAAATTAATTTATTCTTCCTCTCGTTCTTGTGCATTATTACCTAAAGTTATGTATTTTTTTAAAGAATTAATTTTACCTAATAACTATAGTTATTGAAAGTATAAGTATGGCCCAAATATTGCCCTTCTAAAGGGAAAAAAATATTACATTTTCGCCGTCTAAATACGTTTATACTATCACTATCAAGTCAACTTCCATTTTCAAGTGCCTGAACTAATCAAGCACATAATTTTTTTTTTTTTATTTCTAGTTAATTTTTCAAACCCACAGTCATTTTATTGATTTTATTAGATTGATCTAAGTATCGCCCACCATATAAATGATTGTTCCAAATATCGCATACTTTAAAAATAGGTTAATTTATAGGGAAAATTAAAGTTCAACGCGTTTTATTTTACATAATTAAGTAATTATACATTATAAAGCATAGGCAAAAGGTGATAATTGGGTATAATACAGTTTCTAGTAAGGGTGGTGTGTCCATCAAATATAAGAACTACCGGGTCATTATTTGAAGCTTTTATACAATTCCTTCCTAAGGATAACGGCTGAGGTTTTCTAAACTTTAAAGCAGGATCTCTTTTGAAAAAAAGTCGCTGCCACTTTCTGCCGCCACTTTGTTCATAAGAAGAAAAATGGTTGGAAATATTGTTTCTGATAACCACCTAGAAGGCCATTCATTTTAAATCCCTCGAAGTTAGACCATAATAAGATTTTTCTACCACACAGTATTCTTCACAGAGTATTCCAAAAATTCATCTTCAAGCTTTGGGGCAACATTGAGTTTCGACCTAACGGTTCATTAAATAGGATTTTAATTTCCCCTTTTAACAGAGTCCTTTAAAGTTGACCTCGGAACATTAAATATTTTGGAACAGCGTGGCGGGCGGTATTTGGAACAGCGTGACGGGCGGTATTTGGAACAGCGTGGCGGGCAGTATTTGGAACAGCGTGGCGGGCGATATTTGGAACAGCGTGGCGAGCGGTATTTGGAACAGCGTGGCGGGCGGTATTTGGAACAGCGTGACGGGCGGTATTTGGAACAGCGTGGGGGGCGGTATTTGGAACAGCGTGGCAGGCGGTATTTGGAACAGCGTGGCGGGCGATATTTGGAACAGTGTGGCGGGCGGTATTTGGAACAGCGTGGCGGGCGGTATTTGGAACAGCGTGACGGGCGGTATTTGGAACAGCGTGGGGGGCGGTATTTGGAACAGCATGGCGGGCGATATTTGGAACAGCGTGGCGGGCGGTATTTGGAACAGCGTGGGGGGCGGTATTTGGAACAGCGTGGCAGGCGGTATTTGGAACAGCGTGGCGGGCGATATTTGGAACAGTGTGGCGGGCGGTATTTGGAACAGTGTGGCGGGCGGTATTTGGAACAGCGTGGCGGGCGGTATTTGGAACAGCGTGGCGGGCGGTATTTGGAACAGCGTGGCGGGCGGTATTTGGAACAGCGTGGCGGGCGGTATTTGGAACAGCGTGGCGGGCGGTATTTGGAACAGCGTGGCGGGCGGTATTTGGAACAGCGTGGCGGGCGATATTAGGCACTCCCTAGCATAAACATGACGGACACTATAAACAAACAGGCTACTTCTACTTCCTTAGTGATGTTACCAATAGAAAGAATGATTCTTACATTATATCGCAGTATTATAATATATGTGACATTACTTGTGATTCAAAAGCTACGGTATTAAAAGAGACAGTAATTTTATAACTCAATATGCTTGAAAATCGTTAAGAAATCACAGAAAATAAACTTTACCAATAAACTCCACCAAATAAACACAGTCAAGTGCCGAGAGGGAGGACAAAGTAATGTGTAGGTTCGCCGCTTGATATCAGCACTATCTAGCTCTATATACCGCTGGGCGATATTAGGAACCTGGGCTTTATTTAGGCCATATATCTTACATATTATATTTATGCTGTATAATTTATTATGAGACAGAAAATCAATTTAAATCGTATTTATATTTTAAAAATCTGTAACATATTTCTAAAATGGCGGTAAGTTTATCCTCTTTAGTGTTCTAAAGCCCCATACACGGGCGAGCATGTTGGCGAACCTGCTCGCATACATGCTCGGCGATGCCCACAGACGATCGAGCAATCTCGCGAACATGCTCAGCGTTGCCGCACAGTACTCTTACTTTCCTTGGCGCTGTGACAGTCTAGTTGTGTCAGTATGTGTGAAATGGATGCTAACGCTGTGGTGGCTATTCGTGGTGGTTTCGTTTGTTTGGAAGATAAGAAAATCGCAAGCCACGCAAAATATGGTGCAAGAATTGGCTTAAAAATAGGAACCGGTTCAGTCGCATGTCTCTGTTGGCAGAACTAGCAGCAAACGAACCAAATGATTATAAAAATTACCTGAGGATGACTGAAAACTGTTTCGAAGACATCCTTCGACGTATTTCTCCAGAAGTTGAGAAACAGAATACTGCTGTGAGGGAGTAGATCAGCTGTAAAGAGCGCCTTGCTGCGATACTTCAGGTTTTGGCTAGTGGCAGAAGCTACTAAAACCTAAAATGCTCGCTAACATGTTGGTCGTCTCTACAGACGGCCGAGCATCTCCGTGTTGGGGCTCGGGCTCGCCGGGTCCGACGATTGGACGAACATGCTCGCCGGTTGGAATGCTCGTAGACCGAACACACAGGCGAGCATGCTCGCCCGTGTGTGGGGGGCTTAAGCCTTATGGCAAGTCTCTTGCTTCCACTTTTGTGTTCGTACCTTACACATTATTTTTAAGAAATAATTAGAATAGAAACATCTTGGTATAAGTGACCTCTATTTGACTCGCATTTGACTTTAGATTCACTAAAACCATTTTGACATTGTCAATTTGGTAACAACTGTTTTAATCGATTCCGAAATTGCAATGTTCTTCTGAATAAAATCATCTTTGGTCCTTTCCATTGACAGTTTTCAAATCGGTTTTAACATTCTCCAATATCTTATTAACAAACTTGTATAGAGGATATTGCTGTACCACATGGTCAAAAGTAATAAATATTAGAGGTTATCCCAGCTTTTACTAAAGGTTTTTCGCAGTCACACTCCTGCCTAGCATTTTCACTATCTCCATACTGTATTGCCAGTCAAAGATCTACGGTACTAGTTTATATGTTAGAGCATATAAAATTATGATATGAAAATTCAATTGTTATATCAAAGTTTATAACTAAAACACGAGTCGACAGTAGCTTTGGAATTGTTGATAGATATGCGTATACAATGTCCGTAAAAGCCATTAATGTTCCTAACCCTGTTGGTAAAGGCCACATATTTTTAAGAAATAAAACTTTCTAAGATCATGTAATTGGCCTAGCCAATGGTTTATCCATGAGAAAATCGCTGTAGCAAAGGATAAAATGTTTAACGTCTAAAACGTATCGTAGATGAAATATGGCTTTACAGAACTGTAGTTTGTAAAAATTAAAATGTGTAGTTTGCTTTTAAGAGCCTGGTATTCCTTGTAAGCCTTTAACCTGACTTCCCAAATAAACACCCTTCTAAGCACGTGCCATTAGGGAAATTTCCCATAGAACACGTGTATAAGAACGAAGTTTTTACGCTCGATAAGTATTCAATCTTATCGTTTACCTCACCATGTTTACGTCAGTTAATAAATTATCATTTCATTTAGGCCTTCTCAAGTGTCACCAATAATCCTTTCGAAAATGTGTTACCTGTTTTGGGACAAGGTACGCCAATTAAAATACAGAAGCTAGCTCGAACGCGCGCGCGCGCGCGCACACACACACACACACACACACACACACACACACACACACACACACACACACACACACACACACATACACACAGACATACACGCACACACACAATACACATACAAACACGTGCACGCGCGAGCGCGCGCGCACACACACACACACACACACACACACATACATACACACACACACACACACACACACACACACACACACACACACACACACACACACACACACACACACACACACACACACACACACACACACACACACACACACACACACACACACATACACACAATACACATACAAACACGTGCGCGCGCGCACACACACACACACACATAATACAAACACACACACACACACACACATACACACACACACACACACACACACACACACACACACACACATACACACAATACACATACAAACACATGCGCGCACACACACGGACACGCACATACACGCGCGCGCATACACACACACACACAATACACATACAAACACGTGCGCGCGCGCACACACACGAACACGCACAAGCATGCGCGCCCATACACACACACACACACAAACACACACACACACACACACACACACACACACACACACACACACACACACACATACACACACACACACATACACACACGCACGCACACACACTAATATATATATAAATATTTATTTATTTATTTATTGGCATCAAGGTGTTTGTAACTTCTCGCCTGTCCACTATCTTACAAATGTGTATTTTCGACTTGGATTATCTTGGAGAATATTGTAGGGGTAAATAGTTTTACAAAGACAACTTTATTGCATACTAAGTAGGCCAAATATGCTCTTCTCTAGAACTACAATTGTCATTTTAAAACAAACAACTAAAGTAGGCCTACTTTATATCTAATCACAGTTATAAGTTTAATTTATGTAAGCTACTAATTACTAATTTATGATCTAATCAAATAAAACTGCTTTTGTGCCTACGAAAGAAAATTGTCTACCAAAAACAGTTCTACAGATTAGAACTTCTTACGTAACATATATAAGTTACCTGTGTAAAGAGACAGAAGAAATTTAGAAAGTGGATTCATCGTAAAGGAATCATTAAATAGATAAAAGTACAAGGCATATACATTAGGCCTATTTTACTGATTGGACGTGAGCTTGCGCAATGCGCGATGTATGGCTACAATACGCAATATACTCAAGTCCCCACATCAAAGGTAAGATATTTCTGTGTTCAAGTAAAGATGCCAGCAATGTGTTTTATAATTGTTTGCTTTTAATGTTGAGAGGCGAGTTTATATTTTAACATATTATTATAAGAGTAAAGAGAAAATTTGTTTCCCAATGAAAGACGTTATTTGTCAGTTTATTTTTTGAAGCCATATCTCTAATTATCTAATTCATATAATACCCTTTATAAAAATCCTAAACATATAGGCCTATATATATATATATATATATATATATATATATATATATATATATATATATATATACATATATATATATATATATATATATACATATATATATATATATATATATATATATATATATACATATATATATATATATATATATATATATATATATATATATATATATATATATAGGGTATATAGATATACTTAAATATTGAACACCAAAGTATTATAATAAATAAAACAATTCATACTAATAATTGTTTGTGGTGTTTGCACGCGTGGGAGTATTATGTGCGAGTGTGTGTGTGAGAAAGAGAGACAAATTGAGAGAGAGAGAGAGAGAGAGAGAGAGAGAGAGAGAGGGAGAGAGAAAGAGAAGAGTTGATTAATTGGATATTGTTTTCTTCAGTTTGGCGTTTTTGAAGAGTCAGAGTCCTAACCATAGGTATGTAAATTATGAATTAAATAGAGTAGTTGAGGTTAGGATTAGAAACCAGAAAAAATAATAACATAGGCTACAATCCTACTTCAAATAAAACAGGTGAACAAGAATGTGAATTCTCTTGGCCATTATTTATGTAAATAGGAAATTTGCTTGACCCAATAAAGCATAGCATAAGAAGGTAGTTTTTAAATATAATTTTACTGGTTTGTACAATATATATAATAAATTTTAAAACTGTTATAATTTAATTTTAAAACTAATTGAAAAGCTCTCAGGTAAAAATGTGTACAGCTGTGGGATTTTACTAGACCACGTGACCGCGTGAATTCAATAGCGTCTAATTGAACAACAGATATTCTGCAAACATAAAAAGAAGTAAATTGTGAAACTTAAACTACTGTTTACGATAAACGGAAATTAATAATTATTTAAGCTAATTACATTTGCCACAGTGCTTGGGGGTTGTTTAAAAATAATAACGCCCATTAATAAACAATTGTTTTGCAACCAACCGAGCAAAAACTACAGGTGAAAGAGTCCAGATAATTTTGTACAAAAAAAAAAAACTGTATAAAGGAATACAATATGTATGTATTTAGTATTCTTTGTTCATCTGAACACAACATACAGCAATAGTTTGACATCATTGTGGTACATGTAGTAGGCCCTACACATCTTCTTGCTAACGGCTATACATTTTTTTTTTGGTTTTTGTCCTGATAGAATCTCTCACCCATTTCTTCACTAACAGCATCCAGAGTTGCAAGAATCGTTTATTCTATTCACCCTTTTCAAATCGAACAAGAAACATAATCAAACACAAAGTAAACAATACGTTATCATTGAACAAACACAAATGACTCAAATTAATTACCGTTAATCAAATTATATAGTTTAACAACGGAGCTGATTTGTCATTCTTTACGCTAACAATGGCCAGGTAGCGAGAGCATAGCATTGTTGCATCTCATTACTGCAACCAGTTGTTTACAATACGGCGCAGCGATGCGATGCAACTCTTGCAACACTGCAACTGATAATAAATGTTTTTAAGTGCTGTATGAGTCATTTCCATTATTGCATGTCCACTGAAATGTGGGATCTGGTCGCCTGACAGGATTACCGGTATACGACCGTAAATAAACTTTTACACAGTTACTTGGGGTTATGAATATTCATAAGAACAATTAGGTTCTGGACATGGCGGTTTACGTAACATTTAATATGATTGCATTGCATTTTAATGTACGATTGGGTTTTTCTTATTGCATACAATGTAATAAAACGAGCTCGTTTATTTACCCACTTCTAGATTCCAAAACGTTTTAGCTAATATTATTAGTACAAATAAATTAATGTAAAAGTTTTATTATATGTGCATATGTGTCGAAATCTTGTTGCTGTTCATGACGAGCTGGTTGTTAATTCTTATTACACTTTTGATGTTACTTGCGACCAGACTTTTTGTTAAGTAAAAGTTGTTAAATTGTTAACTTACACTTGGAGGAAACGTTTACGTCTTACGACTTCTTCAGCCTCCAAGAAGTCGTAAGACGAAAACGTTTCCTCCAAGTGTAAGTTAACAATTTAACAACCTTTAGTTAACAAAAAGTCTGGTCGCAAGTAATATCAAAAGTGTAATAAGAATAAATATGTGATAAAAGTTTTAATTATATTTTATAATTCAAGTGTTTGTAGAGCTAAACACTTTATTTATAATTCAATTGTGCATCAGTTCGTTGGGTTGAGAAACAACCTGAGTCCTGAAACCTAACTTTCGACTCAACTCCGCACCCAGAAGAATAGAAATAGACTCTACCACTGGTGACTATGAAGAAAGGACGAGGAAGAAATATGGTGTAACTGAAGAGCAGGGAACTGAAAGCACAGGGTTAGAACTTTTGGTGGTCTACTAATTCTGGCTGTGAAACACTGTCTCCCTTCCGAATCCAACCACTAATCGCTGACTACATGAATGTAGTTAGTGATCGAACTCATGACCTCTCGAATCGAGAGACCAATACTAAAAAGTGGAGCTTTGTGCCACGAACTGTGGTACCAGATCAGCGGTCATTTGAGGAGTTCTCAACTATTGCTACACATTATGTTTAAACAACTACGATCTTGGAATATAAGAAATCATATATCGTATAAGAAATCAGCCGGGGGATGGGGAGGGGGTTGATTGTTAACCCTACCCCAAAAAGATTTAAAGGTTTCTTTTAATATTTACATGCTAAAAAATTACTAAAAAAATATAATTTTTTTAAAAAACAAATTCATTAAAAATTTTATTCGACAACCTTTGATTAAATCAATAGTTTCATACTATTATAAGTACTGTATATATGTATTTTAATTAACTTTATATTTTAATATAAAATAAATAATTTTTTTTGTATTATAAATAAATAATACCCTAGATTCTTGAAATTAATAATTTCTCCTGAAGATGATTGCTTCGCAATTGAAATGTACATCAGGATTTACATAAGTTTATGTGATTATGAGGATTTATTGATTTATAAATATTTACACCACAGTTGCTCCAAATTAACACGAGCATCAGATTAGTCGTTACATTTTGATTATCTTTTATTAAAACGTTTTAGAAAGTAACGAAGCGTTTTAGTATACATCCATAGCATAATAAAAAATTTTATTTTTAATCAGTAGCATTCTGAAATTTTGTCAGAAACTGTTCTTAAGTAATAATTTATTTTGATACTGACCGATTGTGTTTAAATTTATGAATGTTTAAAAATAAGTAAATACCATCTCATTGTATTATATATTTTAATGATTTCAATATTTGACTACTTACTTTACTTTACTTTATCCAATGCCCGCCCTTGGCTGTTGAACCATTCGGCGTCGAGCCTCCCAGTAACGACCGGTTCTGGACAGCTGGTCGTCCAGTTCAGGACAGGTTGAAATGTGGTCCCCATTCATGACACCATTGAGACAGAGCGGACACGTATTGGATTCCGCTAGGCCAAAACGGTAGAGGTGGGCCTGGAGATAGTCGTGTCCTGTCAGAAGTCGAAAGTCGCTCTATCGACTTCGCGCAGTTGCTCTATCGCTTGTGGGCACCAAAGGACCGCGACTGCTAAGTGATGCCCGCTAGTCAATATTTGACTAAAAACCACTTATTGCAGTGCGTAGAGCAGAAAGGAATCAAATGACAAAAATTATTAGCAGGGTAATTTCTTTAAAGGTAAACAGATATTTTGCTGCGAAACTAGTGGAGTGACAGAAAAGACATCGACATAAAGATGCGTTTGGTGCAGAAAAGTGGCCAGTGGCTTTGCTTAACGTGTTTCTGCACCAAACTACGGGAGATGGTTCGCCGAGCCTGAGCAGTCTGTGAAACCATTGTGACCACTTATTTTATTTAGAAATTTATATCAAAGGTTAAGAGATATGTTATTTTTTTACATTATTGCTTATGTTTTTTATATTTCTTTATGTGCAGCATTTGCCTCTTCCAAACATTCCTGTGTAGGGAATTCTTTACACGACACAGCTGTGGGTATTTATGTTTGTGATTTGAAGTGTAACAAATCTAAAATACACCTATACCAAGAGAGTGAGTGTAAAAAATCCACAGTTTCTTCAGTGATGGGCCTTCAGGCCAGATTAGGGCTGGACAGAAATGAATCAATCGTCAGAAAGAATCTTTGTGACACTGGATGATTTGAGAGCATAATCCACAACTACCCAGTTCGTGGACACTCATTTCCCCTTGAGATAGGGATTTAAGGGCTATGAAACAGGTTCTAAAAATAGTATATTCTACATATACACAGGAAGAGTATATGGAACTGAAATGTAGAAAAACATTTTTTTTTAATATTTATAAAGAATATACAAAGTTTGAAAAAAAAAAGGGTTGCCACCATGATAAAAAAACAAAAAAAAACGCTTACTAAACCTGGGGTAGAAAGATTCCATTATTGCTTATGTTTTTTATATTTCATTATGTGCAGCATTTGCCTCTTTCAAACATTCCTGTGTAGGGAATTCTTTACACGAGACAGCTGTGGGTATTTATGTTTGTGATTTGAAGTGTAACAAATCTAAAATACACCTATACCAAGAGAGTGAGTGTAAAATATCCACAGTTTCTTCAGCGATGGGCCTTCAGGCCAGAATAGGGCTGAACAGAAATGAATCAATCGTCAGAAAGAATCTTTGTGACACTGGATGATTTGAGAGCATAATCCACAACTACCCAGTTCGTGGACACTCATTTCCCCTTGAGATATGGATTTAAGGGCTATGAAACAGGTTCTAAAAATAGTATACTCTACATATACACAGGAAGAATATATGGAACTGAAATGTAGAAAAACATTTTTTTAAATATTTATAAAGAATATACAAAGTTTGAAAAAAAGGGTTGCCACCATGATAAAAAAAAAAAAATAAATAAACGCTTACTAAACCTGGGGTAGAAAGATTCCAAAAGATAAGAAAGAAGGTTTTAGGATATCTAGTTTTAAATAGTTTTGTAATAGTTTCTCTGGAGAAAAGTGGCATTATCGATGGGTTCACTCAGTCTGCTGAAAGTAAAAACCGCTCCCAACCTACCTCCTGGTATGACAAATCCTGCAGGAAATGTAGCCTTGACAAAGTAATTAACTAGGCCTAATAAATACAAGAACTTCTCAAGTCCAGAATTATGAAAGAAAATTTATTATCCATATCAGTAAGGCAAGTTTAAAACTCAAATAATTTATTCCAATACAGTATTTTACTTCTACTAATATCCCACATAGGTCTAAATACTAAGTCCATTTTCAAATTATTATTTTTATTTCGCTTTTTTTAGGTTATTGTTATTAATGTAAAGAAAATAAAGGACTATCGGGTCTAATAGTTTACTTAATTGGCTTTTATATCATGAAGTGGCCCACTACCGATGTCCAATGTATTGTACACAATGTGTATGAGGATTCTTAGAGTTTATTAACATATTTATGGATTTTAACAGTTCTGGTTAATTTTATTAATATTGTGTATTGTAATTTTATGAATAATACATTTTCTTTTTGTAAAAAAAACTTGCTTTAATTAGAAACTCTTGAAAGAATTTGATTTATAACGTTTTTTATTGATTAAAAGGCACTTTTTACTAATGTTGTTACATAACGTACAAAAAACTTAGTTGAAGTTTCGATTTTCTATCAAAAATGCTTTTCAAGAGCTAAAAGTTTTAAATCTAATACTAAACCATAATTTACATAAAACATATTAAATAGTTATTAACCAGCATTAAGTAAAAATTAAGTAAATATAAATTATGACTTAATATTAAATTAATAAACATTTAGGTCTTGAAAAGGATTTTCGAATAGAAAAGCGAAACGTATAGAATATTTGTAGTAGCATGAATTGATCTGTGATCTGTCATTAGGCTTAAACACATAAAATAGCTATTAACAGGTATTAAATAAAGTTTAAGTTTAAAAAAATAGTTCGTTGTACATTTGTACAGAAATTTGTTTTAACACAAGTACAAACAGAATCGTATTCAAATTTCTTCAAGCATATTTATGGTCAAGTAATTTAGATAAAAAACTAACTAAGTACAATTTCAGTGTGCTTTATATTATACAAAAATAATAATTTAGTTTTTGTTAGTGGGTCAATTGTAGAAAAAAATCCAAAAATTTGTGTTTTAATGACAAAATTAGTTTTCACGGTTTTCTTTAAAATTACATTTTTCTCATTTGACCCCTTTTCCTATATTGATTCCATTTATGAAATGTCTTAAAAAACACGGTTAGCGTTACAGTGTCTTGTAAAGTATTGAATAATTTGGTCCATGGTTCAGTACAGGCACAAGCCGGACTAGTTTCACACAAGTTTCAACAATGCACCAAACTATTATAGTGGGAATTGCGTCTGCAGAAAAATTTCAGTATGTAAGTGATTTTATTGAAGCTATTGTTTATAATAGACCCTCAAGATAAATATCAAGGTCTACTGGTCAAGTGAGAATTATAATAGGTTAGGTTAGGTTAAGTTACATAAATCTAAAGCATTTTTGGAATATTGTTGAAAATCATGGCACTTCAGGGCGACAGAAAGGGTTTTTCCTGGAGGAATATCCCGGCCGTAATTAGGGAATGGTAACTTTACATAAGGCACGCCTTAACGTTCTCAGAAAAAACATTTATTTGAAAATACTTCCTTATTTGTGTCTTAAAACTTTTAGTTTCGTTTCAAAATTTTGAAAGTTAAAACCCCAAACAACTTTCTGAATACGGTTTCTGGCTTGCAAAGGCAGAATGGTTGACACGGCCATAGAGACTTGCCTAGCCGCTAACAACACAAAGCAATTAAATAATTTTTTTCCGTCGACAGTATTGAAAATATTTTGAGGTTTAGCTGAAATAGCCATGAATCAGCGGGCCATTCGCGTAGACGGGTAGGCAATTTAAAAGATGAAGGAAACGTTTATCATGGACGTAAGCAATTGTTTTATCCTGTCGGCTTAACTGGCGTAATCAGCAGTAGAAACTCATGACGTAAACAAATGTGAAATGATAAAATAAGCCCGCATCCACGGAATTGAAGGCTACTCATAGCCTTAAGTAGGCTATGATTCAACTCAGCGAAGGAACCGTGCAAAATTCAAAGTCGCTTTGTTTTGTATTTTTGGTAAATGAAATAAAATAAGGTTGTAGAAGGAATTCGATATAATTTTTAATTAAAGTATATATACTTTACTTTAAAACAAGTTTCATTTACTCTAAAGAAGATTTGGAAATATTACCATACAGTTTTACAACTATAGGCCCTATATTTTTTTCTAATCAAACAGGTTTCTACTGCTAAGCTGCCATCATCAGTGATGACAAAACACTGATTGTCGTATATGAATGTATGATTGTCACTAATGATGGCAGCTTAGTTGCAGAAACATGTCATATTAGTATAAACATATTTTTTACGAGAACAGTGAAATGTTAATAGTATTGATTCCACAAGCTTGGCTTATGCATATAAGTTTAGCTTGTTTACATCTGAGACAAATAATAACGTAATATAGGTTAATCAGTTTTCAAAACAGGTGTTTCTGTAGTTATGTAAATTGTTAAAGTAATTTTTATCATTTTACTGACAGAAATATTGATATGAGGTTTTGCGTGGCCACAGAGGGTGCGTTGCAAAATTATCGTAAAACTAGATTTGTTGCGTAGTGACAAACATTTCCGGGAAAGTTGTACAACTACTAATACAGTATCTCAAAAACAATACCATGCAATGATTATAAGGGAAAACAAAAGGAAGAGAAAAGCAGTGAAGAGGATAGAATATAAACATTTCTGAAAAAACCTGTACTTAGTGGACTTGCAGTTTCAAATAAACATAGTCTCTTAAACTCTCCACTTAATTAAAAATATTCACGTGTAAACAAAATACTAGATATTGTCTAATAAATATATTTAGCGGAGGGGGAAATAAAGGGAGACCAAATTTAGGTTTCCCTATTAGTAATATGCTGCTGAATCTTATGATCTTACGTGATGAGATATGTCAAAAACGTTTATGTCTAATGATTTTATTTAAAAAATTGTTAAAGTTTAAATTACAATAATAACAAAGTGTATAAGCGTTGCTTGTACCTCAAGTTCAAGACGTAATAGGGTAAATATTTACATTATCCTTTACAGTTTAGTGAAAATATTCAAATAATATTTTATAAATCAGAAATCACACAATTTGTGTATTTTACTGCTATTTGTTGACTAAACTAATGTCGCATGCTAAGGAATGGAAAAATATATAGGATTTAAGTAAGGCAAAACTTATTACTGTAGGATATAAAGACAGGACTGTAACTTCAATAACTTACTGTCGAATCCTGAAGTCTACTGGATCCTAGTTAGATGTCTATTCATTACAGATGTAACAGGAAGATTAGCTGGAGTTAAAAGAAGGGTATTATGATCTCCTGGTACTAGGATCTAGGCAAAGGACTATAGCATCTTGCTTATTGTCGAATGTCTTAGGTATATTGGATTCTAGGTAGATGTGTACGTGGTAAGGATGTAACAGGAAGATTAGCTGGAGTTAAAAGAAGGGTATTATGATCTCCTGGTACTAGGATCTAGGCAAAGGACTATAGCATCTTGCTTATTGTCGAATGTCTTACGTATATTGGATTCTAGGTAGATGTGTACGTGGTAAGGATGTAACAGGAAGATTAGCTGGAGCTAAGAGAAGGGTGTTATGATCTCCTGGTACTTCGATTTAGGCAAAGGACTATAGCATCTTGCTTATTGTCGAATGTCTTAGGTATATTGGATTCTAGGTAGATGTGAACGTGGTAAGGATGTAACAGGAAGATTAGCTGGAGTTAAAAGAAGGGTATTATGATCTCCTGGTACTAGGATCTAGGCAAAGGACTATAGCATCTTGCTTATTGTCGAATGTCTTAGGTATATTGGATTCTAGGTAGATGTGTACGTGGTAAGGATGTAACAGGAAGATTAGCTGGAGTTAAAAGAAGGGTATTATGATCTCCTGGTACTAGGATCTAGGCAAAGGACTATAGCATCTTGCTTATTGTCGAATGTCTTAGGTATATTGGATTCTAGGTAGATGTGTACGTGGTAAGGATGTAACAGGAAGATTAGCTGGAGTTAAAAGAAGGGTATTATGATCTCCTGGTACTAGGATCTAGGCAAAGGACTATAGCATCTTGCTTATTGTCGAATGTCTTAGGTATATTGGATTCTAGGTAGATGTGCACGTGGTAAGGATGTAACAGGAAGATTAGCTGGAGCCAAGAGAAGGATATTATGATCTCCTGGTACTTCGATTTAGACAACAGCATCCTGCTCGTTGCCGAATCCTTGAAGTCTATTGGATCCTAGGCAGATGTCTACACGATACGGATGTTACAGAAAGATTAGCTGGAGTTAAGGAAAGGATATTATAATCTCCTGGTAAGATTAGTCTAAAATTATGCCTCTCGAGTAAACTTTTTTTATCTGAAGTAGACCTTCTACTAACAGGAGTAAAACATAATTATCTATCCATTATAGAACTCTCGAAATAATTATAATTGAAAATTTAAAAGTCTGGTATATGTAAAAGTACTGAAGTAGGTGGTATATAAGTAAGTGAGATTAAAAAAAAAAAATTAACTGTGCTGTCAGTATGAGTTTTCATTATTTTGACGGATACTGTACATGATGAAGTCTTTCTAAGTCCTTCTTAATGCGGGGTTAATACATAATAAAAAAATATATAGGATAAATCTCATGATGCAGTAACATGAAACTCCGTGAAAGCTTCCTATGTTTCTCTAGATCAGGGGTTCCCAAACGTTTTGGGCCAATGCCCCCTTCTCTTGAATTGAAATACTCCCACGCCCCCCTTAACTTTATACTACAAATAAATGGTCATATGAAAAAGAATCAAATATTGAATATATTAAAAACATTTTGTTCATACTTAATTTCACACGAAACATGAAATAACATTTGTTTTAATTTAAAAGATAAATTTTAACTGATAAGAGACAATTCTGTTAGTGACATACTTGAGACTGCATTTATTACACTAGCATGTCTACTTGAGGTTGTATTTTAGTAAGGACACAACCCCAGTCATTAGCAACATCAAGTTTGTTCCTATAATATTAAATATATTTAATTTATCTTATTACTTTCCAACTGGTCTCACGCCCTTCCTGACTTGCCTTCACCCCCCCCCCCCCAGTTTGGGAACCAATGCTCTAGATCCAGGGTCTCCAACTTAAGGTCCGCGGGCCACAACAGGTTTTTTCCGGAAAGCTAGCATACTGAAAACAATTTTATTTGGTAATATATTTCCTTCTACGCATTTTTACCATTAAATAAGAATACAGTACTCATCTCTCACTTGCCACTTGTTTTCTCTCTAAGTGTAAAACTAGCTGAAAACAAGTAAAAGACTAAGCAAGAAAATCTCAAAAACCACCACTGAGCTCTTGATTAGAAAAAACGTCGTGGGTAAATGAGGAGGACGTTAGACTTTCTGCCCTGAAATATTTCCGGCCCGCCTCTCCTCCAAAAGTTTTCGATGTGGCCCTTGAGTAAAAAAGGTTGTAGACCCCTGCTCTAGATAAAGGCCGCTCAAACTTTCTTGTATGGAGAACCAACAGTTGTCTACCACAGACTAGATTACGATATTATAAAAGTGGAAGTATACAAAATGTATGTGTTGTACACTTTTGATTTTATTTAAGTGATTAGTCATTCTAACTTGATTAGCTATATATTTTTAAGTATACTAATCCAATTTTGTAAAATACAAATTAAGTACAAATATACATGGAATAAGTATATAGTGAGAGTTATGGAACTGGTTTATTGTAGTAAACAAATTATTTATGGAGCTGAGAAGCAGAACATCTTTTAGATGATGTCACTCAGCGTTGATCTCAATAATAATTTCTTTACGTTCGTCTAGGGATACGTTTGCTCCTATAGCCTACATATATTGAAGAAAACATGGTAATCAAAAGTGATGTATCTTTTTTCAGTGCTTGATGCTTTTATTTTGGCAAAAACTGATATAATTTTAGATCATTGGAATCAAATACTAATTTCCAGTGGCTCAAAGGAATGTGAAGTGTTACTAATTATAGTTCATCTGGTGCTTTGTCAGTTTCTTAAAAAATCTAAACTCCATTTGTTCAAAGTCAACAGATCTGGTCATAATTTGTCTTCAATCTCCTGGTTTATTGAAGTAAACAAACTATTTATGGAGCTGAGTAGCAACACATCTTTTAGATGAGTATCACTAATCTGTGATCTCAATCGTAGTTTCTTCATCTTTACTTAGGTGAATCTTTGTTCTGTTAGCATATATAAATTTAAGAAAACATGGTAGTCAAACGTATCTTTCTCCTGTGCTGAATAACTTTACTTTGGCCAAAACGGATAAAGTTTAAGTTCACACATTGGGCAGTGAAGCCAAACAAACCCAAAATCCGGCTACGCAGACACACACACACGGACGTACATACTAATTTAAACATGCTCCACACATTAAAACAAGGTAAAAAACTAACAACTTTAGGAAAATAAGAGATATAATACAAACACTACGCAACAGATAAAGAAAACATATTAAACGATCACACACATTTTGAGGCCAACTCCCTTTTCCATTACATAGCGCACAACCAAAATAACCCACCCCTTCCACAGTCATAAATCCATTCCGACAACCTTTGTACCTAGCGCGTATGCCGCCAGTAGAGGCTTTGCTTCGTAAAAGGAACGATTGTTTCGAAACGCATCAGCAAGTAAGCCCTATGTATTCACTTAGTATAAGTAACTTTTAATTATAGTTTAATCAGTGATTTCAAGATGATAACATCAAGCAACTTACGTGAATCTCTATTCTGTTAGCCTATATAAATTGAAGAAAACATGGTAGTCAAACGTGAAGTATCTTACTCCAGTGCTGGATAACTTTACTTTGGCCAAAACGGATAAAATTTAAGTTCATTAGAATCAAACACCGATTTCCATTAGATCATAACATTGTAAAGTATTTCTAACTGTAGTTCATCTGTTACTTTATCAGTTTGAAAGAAACTCTCAACTTCATTTGTTCAAAGCCAGTAGATCTGGTCGTAATTTGTATTCATTGTCCTGAATTGCTTCTATGAAAGAATCATTCTTGAATCACATTTTGAAGTATTACTAGATATTTAACTAAAAAAAAAGTACAAGTGGCTTTTTTCTTTCTTTTGTTTCAAAGAATTAAATACCGAATAGTTGCGAGGTTCGCTCATGAGTGTTGGTCTAGGCTGATACTGCTGGCTACTCTAGGCCGTGTTTTAAGTTTATAGTGTAACTCTACATAACAAATAGTGTTCACAAAAACAGATTCTAATAATTTATATTAAATATAATGTATATATTAATTCACTTAGCTACAATAAACACACAATGCACCCATTTATTAAACTACAAAAGTCATTAAAAATAATTTCTAAAGACTGTCTGACAATAACTAAAATAAACATCAGAAATGTTTAAAATGACCTCTCACTGCCTAAACTATGCTTGGCCAGCACTTAGCACTTCTACAGATCCAACAGGTGTTGAAGCAAATGATTTTCTGGTTGCTTAAGTAAGAATAAAACGAGCCATGCCGTAACTTGCGTTGAGATGGGAGCGTGTAATATCTGGGTGTGACACATTGCCGTAATTATATCATGCACTAGAACTGTCAGGTGCTGTAACACGTGAAGGGATCGCAGTTGACTTATGCTTGACGTGATAAAATATGCTCAGTAAAATCTTAGGAGTTTCAAACAACAAGTACAAACGTTATTAGACTAGATTCAGCCGACAAAGATTTCTATAACTTAGTAAATTCATTATTAAATTAAATTTCATTGTCCCTATAAAATTTTAATCGTTTTTTTATCACCACTTCTACTTCTTAGAAGATTCCGTAATAACGACCTGAGAAAGAGCAATCTAACATTGTATTTATTAAATTTTATTGTATTAAGAACCAAAAGCCTCAAGAGTCCACCTTTATAGTAAATTTTGTAATAGTTATTCAATCAAACTTCGTCACTGCATCTTATTAATGTAATTGAAGGTATAAATTGTAATAACTGGATGTCAGATAAATGTAGGTGATATTAACTTTATGTGATTGTTTAGATATTTAGAAACCTAAAGGTGTGACTATAAGTAAGGTAAGGTTATTAAAATATATATTATAAACTATCTTTAATATTATAATATAGCCTCTCTCTCTCTCTCTCTCTCTATATATATATATATATATATATATATATATATATATATATATATATATATATATATATATAACAAAACAACATAGGTTATTCAAATACAAGAATATTTATTAATTTATATTAGGATATAAATTAATAAATATTCTTGTATTTGAATAACCTATATTGTTTTAAATTAAGAAAAACAAGAAAACGGATTTTATATTATATATATATATATATATATATATATATATACATATATATATATATATATATATATATATATATATATATATATATATAAGAAAAACAAAAACCAGACTAAATCGGAGAATCTCGCTAAAGATTCGCGTCTATGGTACAAATTTTTATATTTTACTGAACAAGAAGGAGGCACGGAAACTGGGGACTAATCAAAGGTAAAAATATAATTCGCAAAACCCTACATGAATCTCCATTTTCTATCATCATGTTCCATTATTAGAAAGTTATACATCAGTATTGACCTATAGAGCAGCCCTTAAACAACATGGATCGTATGGAAGTTAAAATTAACGTCAGGAAAAGATCCTGTCGCGCCGTCGGTTAAAGTTTGATTTAAAACAGAATAACATTCTGCTTAGGTGAAATCGACCGGAGAGAGTAGGGATTACAGCCGTCTGAGCTAATAGGAAGTTCACATCTTGCTGCGTGGGTGAGCCTTGTTGCCAATTCGACGTTAAACTTCCGTTCGTCACTCAGTTTCATTGTAGCTGTGGTGGAGTGATTTACTATTGCTATAGCTTGCTTCGTTCTGCAATTTCAGTCGCTGATAGTGGCGGGTTGACTGTCATAGCGTTCGAACTGATATCCCTACCTTGCCACAGACATTTCTATTCTACTTTAAATCAAAGTATAGAATAACAAAACCAGACATTTTGTGTCATCCTGCCACCTTTATTGAGGTTAACTATTGATTCTTCTCCCTTAATTGGCTTATTTTAGATAGATAGACACTGACAGTACCCTTAGACTTTAACACTCTATTTGCCTTCTACTAAGTAAAATATTCTAGACTTTTACATAGTCAAAATACTTTTTCGGCTTTACTTTTAACCAAAACTTTTTTCGATCTTACTGGTTTCAGTAATACCTGTTTTCTACAAAATTATTTTCTATGGAAATTTGTTCCACAATTAAATATAAAATTATATTTTCTTGTATATACCAAAATCTATCAAATTCTTGAAACTTGTGTCATGTAGTATAAATTATTACTATTCATAATACTACGATTGTAATAAGAATTAGTATAATAATTATAAAGTATACCAATACTGTATTAAATACTAAGAATCTCAGTACAGAGAGTGACATTCATTTTTCCCACAACCAGTAACAAGACACGTAAGTCGGGTAAGACCGTAGTAGGTCGGGTAGACTTACTACTATCGAGACCCGAAGAGGAAATCTCCCAGAAGCATCAAAAAAAAACTATTAGGATAATCATCGAAAAAATCACATTTCGTAATTAACATTTCTTTTAGTAAATTAATTTGAACAGGATGTCTTGATCAGAAATAGAAAAAGATCTTTCAAATAGACAAATATAAATTTTAAAAAGATGAATTCTTTATATTTTATACAAATATTTGTAACTCTTCTGCCAATAAAATAAGAACTATAGCTTCGCTTAGAAAGATGAAAATCTAATCAAAAGTAAAATAAAATTACCATCAGCTCATCTTGCATAAACTTTAAAACAGGAACAGGGCATATTTATGGATGTAATCTGTAATAGTTCTGAAAGAAACCTTCCAACCAGAAAACAAAGTCTCTAATTTATATTCCTCTGGTAAAAAAAATAGTTTAAAAAATCTTCCTTTTTCCTAATCCTTTGTCTTTTCTTAGCCTCCCCCCCCCCTCTGATCAGACGTCAGTCCTCCAAAGGCGCCTCTCTGAATGCCCTTAGTCTTAAATTTTTAATTGGTTAATTAACAAACAAAATGCTTTTCCGATCGAAAAAGATTCCTATTATTAGGAAATTGTATTAGTAAAATTATTAATATTTTCACAAATATGTTTAAATTGATTTATTTAATAACACATATTACCTGGGTTTTTAAAGTATAGGAATAAAAAATAACTACTTGTTAAATACACTGTCTGGCGATAAACCTAAGGTCCTTCACAAATGTCCTAATTTCTTAATTTTCTGTGAATATAATTGGCTTGCGTTTATTTCTCGATACTAGACAAACTAATTAAAGCAATTAAAATGATTAGTACTTAATTAGGTCATGCATTACGTTACTTTAGGTTGTACATTGAATGAGCTTTTGGAATTGGTGAATGGAGTTACCTGGTAGATTGAATATCCATGTTGTACATTAAATGAGCCTTTAGGATTGGTGAAAGGAGTTACCTGGTAGATTGAATAACCATGTTGTACATTAAATGAGCTTTTAGGATTGGTGAAAGGAGTGACCTGGTAGATTGAATATCCATGTTGTACATTAAATGAGCTTTTGGAATTGGTGAATGGAGTTACCTGGTAAATTGGATATCCAAGCGCATGACTGAACTTGGCTGACTAGCGGGAGGTTGGCCATTACGAGGATGCAGGATCTTGAAATACACGTTAAAGGTTGAGGTATTTTGAAAAAAATGTTATTCACATTTCGAGAAGGATACATCTACATAACTTGAGTTTGAGTGTGGCACAAAAAACTGTCTTGAGAAACTGTAACCAGCTGGAAACACAAAAGAGTCCAACGCAAACAATCGGATGTCTAATGTAAAGGTTCTTGCAACGGAGCAAGAAGCTAAGGAACATCTAGATCATGGGCTTCCAAACCTCGAAACAAGATGAAAAATAGTAAGATAATTTCTCATTTAGTTAAAATTTTAATACTCAATTTAAGAAGAAACCGATTCAAGGAGATTTTCGACGGATCCCATTTGAAAAGCAAACATAACCATTTAGTGAACTTAAATGAGGAGTTCAAGAAATACTTCCCCGAAACTTGTGAATATTTACAGATTGTCAGCTGAACAATCCAGTGTCAACATAAACTACCTGACAGAAGCCCTTCAAAATGAAGATATGGAAATTAAAAGTGATTCCTCTGCCAAATAAGATTCTGACAAAATGGACAAATCTTTATTTTGGATAAAACACTAAAAGTGTATCCTAGAGTATTGCAGGGAGGTCTTCGATTATACTTGCCTTTTTCAAGCCCCTACTTGTGCGAAAAAGCATTTTCAACACTTGTTGCAATAAAAACAAAATATGGGATCAAACTTGATGTTGCTAATGACTTGTGGTTGTGTTTTAAAGAAACAACCTCAAGTAGCCATGCTAATAAAAAAATACAAGCTCATCCATCTCACAGATATTTCTCTTATCAGTTAAATTTACCTGGAAATTAAAACTTGATATGTTATATCATGTTTCTTATGTAAATATACATAAATAAATAAATTGTTATCAATATATATAATATTTGTTTCTTTTTCATATGCCCATACCATTTATTCATTGTGTAAAACGAAGAGTGTGTAGGAGGCTTTCATTTCAAGAGAAGGGGGCGTGGTAACAAAAGGTTTAGGAGCTCCCGGTCTAGATCCTTTACTAAAGTACTGCGAACGCAAAAGACCATAAATTCCGGATTTTAGGGAAGTACTTCATTTCCAATCGGAGAGTTTATCCCGTTTCACAATGACGATTTGCCCAAACAAAATACATTTATCAGAAGAAACAAAAACCAGAATAAATCGGACAATCTTGCTGAAGATTGGATTCTGGAATATAAATTTTAAGTTTCTACTGAACAAGATTGAAGGACGTAAACTGGAGGCTGACCAGAATTTTACAAATACAATTCTCAAATCCCAACAACAATCGCCATTTTCCATGAACATCGTTCCATTAAGTGTATAATTAGTAAACCATACATCAGTTTTGACCTATAGAGCCGAAAATGAAGAAACGTAATAGATCTTTGAAATTAAAGGCATAGAAAAAACAAAATCAAAAGCTGTGTCAAACATATCCAACTAATTATTACATTTTCTTTAATTCCATCTTCAACTACTAGTCTAATCTTACCCACTGTAACACATTAATTCGTGGCACTGGCCTATAGTAGCACTTACTATTTGATTAATAAGGGCGGTCGTTTCTGAAGAAATATCCAATTGTCAACTCATGGGTTTACGATTTGAATTGTTGACAAACACATCTCCGGAAACATCCGTCCTCAATAAACATAAATGCTAATATGTGCAAGAGTCAAATATTTATATATATATATATATATATATATTGACTATATATATAATACATATATAGTGTATATGTATAATTATTAGAAAAATTCTCCATATGTTATAATGAAATTAGTAAATATTTTCAGTTTTGAAGAAATAATAGTCTTTAGTTTGCAGTGAATTTAATAATAAATGAAGTTTAAAGATTATGTTAACATTAAGCATATTCCGCAAATGTTACAGGTATATTAGTAAAATTCCTTTTGACTGCTGACAGTTACTGTAGGCCTACATTTAAAGAGTAGGAAATATGAAGTCCCTCATCACTGATGCGTGACCAGGATACTAATTACGCAGGTAATTCCGACGACCTTGAAGCTTCATAGAAGTTATCAATAGCTAAATTCAGCTCAGCTGTTAGGATTAGCGACTCATTGTTGCTTAAGCAACTAACACATGGAAGTACTGTGCGTTTATAGGGCAAGGATTAATCTATGATCGAGGGCGAATTCATGACGAAGGTACCACAAATTTATTTATGTTTTATTTGCTTTAATTTAAATGTATGTTTAATTTATAGTTATCACTAATTACCGTGCTTAGTTCTCTTACGTATTTTTCGTTTATGTTTTTGTTTTGTTTGAATATTTTTCAATTAAACGTTCATCTTTGATTTCCTCTTACCGTTTGCGGTAGGCCTACTTAGTTTATATTTCCATACGATTTAAAGGATAAATTTTAACATTATTATAAGCTTATTACTAAAAATAATGTTATATTGATTATTTAACTTTTAAGTGTTTTTGCTTTCGTGTAATTATATTACTGTCAACATATTAATTGTCTGAAATTAATTAACTAGGAAAATTTAGTCCTTGAAAATCTATTGAGAGAAATAACTCATGTAACAGTTGGATGTACGGATTTTTAGAAGTAATAAATTAGTTAATTATAAATAAATTTGTAAAGTAGAATAGCGCGTACAGAACTCACAGAATACAACCTTTCTAAAAATGTATTCAGTAAAAATGTAAAGCTACAAGGAAATATTAAACTAGGTTCACAAATTTTAAAGAAAAATTCAAATACAAAATAATTGTTAGGCCTATATGAAAAATAAAGCGAAAATGGCTGGTCTAGTTTGTAGAGTGGTCGGTACTGTATACCTGGAGTTCGATCAAAGGTAGCAGCAAAGAATTATTGTGTGTCTTTCTGGATACACTCACTTGTAAAAATGCCTAAGCTACATATTGTAGGATAAATCTAGTGTAATAATGGTAGAACGTATGAGTAAAATATAGCGAATGTGTGAAACATATTCTGAGCATTTTTACCTCAAGGCATTTTACATAAATTGTATAATTTTACACACATATACACGCGCGCGCGCACACACACACACACACACACACACACGCCACATTTATTACTCGTTTTAAAATTCAATCAGAAAACCAAAACAATCGGGCTTGTACGGTTTATGAACTTTCCTCACTAGTCATAGTAAACAAATGTGGTATTAGACAATAACCACATCCTAGAGGTTATTTAATAAAAGATGGTTTCATAATCGTTTTGCAAAGAGTTCTCTTAAAATAATTTCAGTCACGCATTTTATTTAGTTACAATTTATTTGATTTTTTTATAGAAATTGGGTTTGTTAAGCTTCTAGTGTACAAGGGGGTTAGCAGGTAAACCTATTATGTAAATCCAGAATAACGTCGAAGGAAGTTGCACTCCATTTATGTCATAAAATATTTCGTGGAGGCATGCATTCCTGTCAAGGGGCTTACAGACCAAACACTAGCAAATAACAAGTGGTAAGAGATATGAATTACTGCTGCGAGCCCTGTGATTAAAAAATTGGCACCAAAAATATTTCCAAACACAAGACTCAGCATCTCCTCCAAATACAGGAAAAATGAAGCATCTCCGCCCCGCACCGAGTTGACATTCACAGTTAAGAATGAATTGAGATTGGGTTATTAATAAATAAACCCATGTCTTGGTATTACGGTGTCTTAAATCAGTAAAAATAAAGTAAAAAATGCCAATATATTTCCTTCAATAGAATAAACCACAAAGTATTAAGCAGTACCTATCTATTACCCTATAACAGCCCTTTACGTTTTTAAGATTATTTACCTTAAAAAACTAACACTTTTACAATCTGCAACCCCCATAGGTTTTAGGCCCAGCCACCATTGCGTCCAGTGGAAGCTATAAACGTGGAAGAAATCAAAGGCTGAGTTACCAGTAAAGAGAGTTTTTAGCTGGTTCCGTTTCTGGTCAGCGAAAGCACGTTAAAAAATAATCATACCTCATTCCAAAAATAATACAATCCTATAAACGTCTTCATGTTAAACTTCAAGCGGAAATGTAGACCCTCGTCAGATCTTCCTGTTGGTTTTTTTCACTACGTCATGCCAGAGCTGTCTGCGGGTGATGTGTCAACTGATGTTATAGAGTCTCGTATTTATATCGTGACACAACATAAACACTAGTTTTACACACAAAAAAGCGAACGCACGCCAACACACACACACACACACACACACATACACACACTCACACACACACACACACACACACACACACACACACACACACACACACACACACACACACACACACACACACACACACACACACACTCACTCACTCACTCTCTCTCTCACACACACACACACACACACACACACACACACACACACACACACACACACACAAACACACACACACACTCAAACACACACACACACACACACACACACACACACACACACACACACACACTCACTCACTCACTCACTCTCTCACACACACACACACACACACACACACACACACACACACACACACACACACACACACACACACACACACACACACACACACACACACACACACACACACACAAACACACACACACACTCAAACACACACACACACACACACACACACACACACACACACACACACACACACACACACACACACACTCACTCACTCACTCACTCTCTCTCACACACACACACACACACACACACACACACACACACACACACACACACACACACACACACACACACACACACACACACAAACACACACACACACACTCAAACACACACACACACACACACACAATGTTAGTGAACTACTTCGAAACTCTGTTATTTTGTCGAGGGTTAAACCAAGGAAGGATATTACTGTCTGTGACATACAATGGCGGATCACTATTAACTACAAATTTCACATTTTACGCATATTTACTACAATTTGAAGCTTCTAATGAACAGAATATTACGACTACATTTATTTACATTCACGAAAAAAAATCTTTCGCATGAAACTTACTAGTTCTTTATGGGGCCATTAAAACTTAGAGATCTCAAACAGACATTTATATATATATATATATATATATATATATATATATATATATATATATATATATATATATATATATATATATATATATATATATATATTGTGACATATTTTTCGTATATCTTTCCTACATAGCCTACCTTTTCATGTATCTCGTTGGTCAAATATCTCCTATAGGCCATCTCATTTTCGAGGAAAACAGTTTTTTTAAGCTGAGAATTTTCTATTTTCTAAATTATTCCAGCGTTTCTACATCAGAAAGTTGTTTATAGAAACTTTTGCGTAATATATTTCGTCCTAATTTTTTCATCTTTTTTTAATGTATTGTGTTGTTCAAGACAATATTGTTAGCTACGATATTTCAGATTTTTGGTAGGTCCATTATTTTTATTGGCAGCAACAAATAGAATAATTAAAACAATTACAACACAATTTGATAATAATGCATCTAATTTCCTTTAAGGAGCAAGATTTCCACAAAGCCGATTTGGTTTTGCAAATTCTTTCTGTGGAATAGGATCTATGGTCTTATATGAACATTTCGATCGCGTTCTTAAACATGGCTATAATAGCAACATGAATTTAATTTCTTTGTTGTTTCGGAACGAAATAATTTATGTTCTTTCTCAATTTATTTCTAGTTGCTTTCTCTATTTATCGCCTGTCTTGCGTCAAAAACTCATTAAGATTTATTTTCGGAAATGTAAGTATTTTTATTTGAATTATAAAAATATTCTCTACTCTGAGTTGACTTATTTGTCTACATGGTTTACATGTAACTACTGATCCCAGGAAGTTAGAAAGACCTCGTCCCAAGTTATGTAATGACGACTTACAGAGTAACCTAAATCAGGCCTATCAGGGCTAAATCAGGCAGTGTGTTTAGTATTTAGGTTTGCTATTTTACTTTCAAAACAATAGTTAGTTTATTATTAAATATGCGATAGTCGTATGAATGGTCGACAAAAGTGAAAACTTGAACAAAATGAAATTAATTTTATAATATCCAAACATTTACTGATTAAGTCTAATATAACGAGTTCAATTAAACTTGGTTCTAATAAAAGACCCAGACGATTTTGTTTCAAAGAAATGGAATGAAAATAAACCGTTCATTTTCAATAAATTCAACTCATTGCTGCCATGAAAATATTGGAAACAATCCCTATAACACAAAAATAATCAAAAATAACAAATAAAACAAGTTACTTAAGATTAAACCCTTATGTACATTTCGATGGCCATGTCATCATAATCAGAGGGTCTTATTACAAAATTACAATCTAGAAAATAGTAGCCTATGTTACAAGCTTTATATTATAGTCATAACACAATGAAAACATTTATTTGTAACATCATTTTTTATGATTATAATTACTTAGGCCTATAAAACTTCAATTTTTGGTACCAAGGTCTTCAGATAGCAAAACCACTACTAATTTTAAAATACTTAACTAAGTGAATACGTAATTGCTAACTTGCTAACGCGTTTCAAAACATTCGTTCCTTTTACGAAGCTAAACCTCTACTCACCTTTGCTGCTGAGTAGAAGGTTAGTTTCGTAAAAGGAACGAATGTTTTGAAACGCGTTATCAAGTAAGAAATTACGTATTCACTTAGTCAAGTATTTTTAAAATTAGTTTAATCAGTGAATTAAAGATGATTACATCAAGCAAATTCAAAACCACTACTGTTATGAATGGACAGATAGCAATATTCAAATAGTATCAGATAAACAGAAGAACCGATGCAAGAGTATGTTAACTTAAAAGGACAGAATGCAATATAGAAATGTTGGCAGATAAACAATTGTCAGGCAGGAGTAATTAAAGGCTCGTTAAAACAGACAAATTGCAATATTTTCAAATGTTGGCAACAGCTAGACAGACTGGAATAGTAACTAAGAGATCTGTGCGTGTTCTACATAACCTAAAATGTTTTGGACTAGACAAAAATCTAAAACCGGTAATGATAGCCCAATTATCTATATGTAAATTTGGTAATAAAAGATCGTGATGTATACATCCTTCAAGGCTATGAAATCACCAAGATCATTGTGATTCAAATACTAAATAGTTCTGTGGCTGCTTCACTTCCCTGGCATTAGTCATCGCGGACATTTCAAAAGGAATATTAGTGTGGGTTGGTCTAAATTCTCACGGCCAATGTCAGATTAAAATACAAACTAACAAACTGCTTATCTATTCTGTTCAGACAATTGCACATTTTATAAAAAAAAACACGTTTCTTCGAGATATGTAAACTTAGTCAATAAAATTATTTCGCATGGATTATTTTGTAACGCACAATAATATGAAATATAGTAAATGCAATTTTAGGAAGATATAATAATAATAAACTTTTGATAATGTAAAATAGATAGAAAATATTAGGTTTGAGTAATTAAAATTTGTAATATAAATCACATTATTTTATTTTCGCTTGCGGTTTTAATAAAGACAAAAATTACTGAGCACTTTTCCCTTTTCAAGACCTAAACGTTTATGAGTTGATCTAACTTTTCATTGTTGTTGTTTTTTATCTTCTTATGCTTTTGTAATTTTATTTATTTATTTATTTTAATGTTTTATGTTATATTATTATTTATGCTTGTATTATTATTTATTGTTACATTTTTGTTTTACATTATATATTGTTTGTTTTAATATGTTTCTTCATTATTAATTTTATTAACTTAAATTTAGTTTCCAAGCTATTTTGTTTGGCGATGATAACCAACAGTTTTTTTCGCTAGGAGTAAGAGAAATTAGCAAATAAAAAATAAACAACTATAAGAACGAAAATTACTAAAGTAAAAATTCAATTCATACATAGTCTATAAATCGCAGCTTGAATATTTCAAAATTCCCATTTTGAAACAGGTACGTTTTTTTATTTTGAACTTGAATGATTTTTAATGGTTTTAAATACCCACCACTTAAAACGTAAATCTTATTTTGACTAAGAATTAAACCTCTATTGCTGCGGACTAAGGTCAGAGTTCAACTATAGTCCAACTGTGTTTCTCAAACTGTGGTACGCTTACCTTTGGGGGTATTAAAAATATGTTAGGGCTTTGCGTTGGCTAATCGAAAAATAGAAACATTGTAGTTATCACAACAAGTACATAATGAAATGAAATATTGTAAAGTTCAGAGTACACGATCTTTTGTTAATCGTCAACTTCTAAGTAGATACACACTTTTAAATAATCACTTTTTTCCTAAAAATGCAATTTTACATAGTGTAAATTTTTACTATCTGGGCCCCACTCTGAATCCTCTGGGTCAGTAGTGACTATGCGACTGAACTTATGCTTCAGAATTTTAAGTGCTAACATCAATTTTTATATTAAATTTTTATAAATATATTAAATCCCAAACTGATGTAATAGTTTCAAACGGATTTTATTAAGTTTTGCTAGTCAAACAGTTACTGTAGTATTTACTCATTTATTTCAAGTTGTAAAATACCATTATTATGTTTCAATAATGTTAAGGAATATAATTTCACAAGTTCTGGGATCCGAAAGATGTAAATTTATAAATGTTGTGTTTGTTTTGTATGAATGGTCAAATACGTGAACTTCAAATGTTAAACCTAAAATGTTAGATTTGCAACACTTATCTCATGTTATATTCGTTAAAGTAATCTACCAATACCAGTGGCGGATGTACGATTTGGGGGGGGGTGCAAGATGAATGTTTTTCCAATTAAAAAAAGGAAACTTGTCAGTAATAAGATAGTAGGCCTACATATCACTTATCACGTGTTATTGCTAAAGTATTAGTACAAAATTATAAATCTGAAAAATATTACTTTCATCCTTTAATCTCGGTGTTTCTTCCATAAAATATACGCCACGTTTAAAGACAATTTCTTGCGCCTTCTTAACTGAAATTCTTATTCTTTGTAACTAACCTAAACCTCAATGAGACGCCCCAGCGTCCTCTTGGATGCTCAAATATTGATGATTATGAAACACTTCGAAATATTTGTGTTTCATATTCCAAGACCAATATTATACAGAAATATGTACTTTCTTACATGAAGACATATACAACATCAAGCACCAGAAATTAATTTACCATAAAACCAGGAAGAATTGAATCATAATTAAATATATCGGAAATGAAGTAGGCATCAAGATACTTGATTCTATTATTAAAGAATGGAGAGTTCAATATTACAATTAATTACCTATCGATAATATTTTACTAGAAGGGAGAGAAGGATGTTTAGTAGGTAATTGAAGGGAAGAGATAAAAATCGTAATGGAAATACAGTCTTTTAACATTATTAATCACTTAAACAATAGTTTGTTACTATCCTAACTTTAAATTTAGTAAATTTGTAAAAATTTACTAAGACAAAACGTTTTAGATCGCTATGTGCCGATCTTCGCCAGTGTCTTCTGCTTGGAGATGTTGGGTCAAGCGGTGACTGTTTTAAAGGTAGGCTTTCGATAGTATCAAAGAGTATGTGTGATTTGTATTGTGTTTGTTCGTTTAATATGTTTGTACTTTGTGTTTTCGTGTGTCTGTAAATTTCATATTGTTGTAGTGTGTTGAGATGTGGTCCTTTTTTGTTGATGTGTAGGACTTCTAGGTTATGGTAAATGTCTGTGCATTTGTGTCCTGTTTCTTTTGGGTGATTGTAAAATGTTGAGTTAGTGCTCTGTTTGTGTTCCTCGACTCTTTGTTTAAAGCTGCGACCTGTTTGGCCAATGTCTTTTAACATGTCCATGTAAATGTAATGTCTCAATTTGCGGACATTTATGTAGGCTACTCCATCTGAAAAGCTAAACACAGAATGGCAAGAATCATCTTGGGGTTTTCAAAGATATCTGTTTCTTTGCTTATATTCTTCGGTAATTATATAGACGTAGCTATTTCCGTGAATTTTTGTTCCTTTCCTTATGTATTTTCACGCCCTGAACACGAATTTGACATTAGTTTTTGTCGGTGAGGTATATTTAAGGCCAAATACTCTGAAGAAGAACACGTTCATTGCTTTCTACTTACCGTCGCGGTAATTGCGAGAGTTTGGGACCACCTGAGATTAAAATAGAAAATTGTTCTAAAACACGTCCTAGGATGATATGCACAAGAATGTTTTTGTTATTTTTCACGGAAAGTTATTTTTCTATCAATTTGAAGTTGGGTAAAAAATTCAATGCGGACTAGTATGTTGTACATCGTTTGAAGTGATACAGTGATGTCAAAACTGTAGTTGGTGTTTTAGGAATCTAAACTTTTGTAAATATGCAGATTGCCCACCCCCGTCCTGAAGCTATATTGATAACTAATATTTTTGTTATTGGCAAGGAAGGTTAATTTATATAGCCTATCTATATTGAAATATAGCTATGAAGTATCGTCAAGATAAATTTGGTTGTAATTTTATACATTTTACCATAAAATTACAACCAAAAATATCCTGACTGGACACTTTACAGGTATTATTTAATATAGGTATATAGTAATGTATAAAATTACAACAAAATTTATCCTAACTGGAGACATTATAAGTATATTTAAATTCATATGCAAAAACCATAAAAATTAGGCCAAAACGTTGATTTTCAAATATCTACACACGTAAGATTTGAATGGAGATAGCGTGACGCCACTGAATCACTCCGCGGACGTTGCCTAACTTACTACTCAGCACTGAATTTTTTACCCAACTTTAAAATGATAAAAAATAACCTTCCATGTAAGATTTAAAAAAAAAACAAATTCTTGTGCATATCGTACTATTTTGTGGTTTTGAACAATTTTCTATATTAATCTCAGGTGGTCCCATTTCTCGCAATTACCGCAACGGTAAGTAGAAAACTATGAACCTGTTCTTCTTCAGCGTATTTCGCCTTAAACAGACCTCAGCGACAAAAACTAATGTCAAATTCGTGTTCAGGACGTAAAAATACATAAGAAAAGAAAAAACTATTCACGAAAATAGCTGTAGTCGCAAGTCTATGTAGTTACCTATTCTTTTTTTAAACGAAAATATTTCGTAAGGATAGACTTTTATTTATCTTGATAACATAATTCTTAACTCTTTATTCCATGTATTATAACAAAATAAAAAAAAGAAAGAAAATCTTACTCCGGGAAACTCTAAGACTATAGATTATAGGCTAAGACTTTAGTAGACTATATACTTGGCTGTTCACATTGACATTTGTATCATTTACATCTCACCGTTCAATAAAATAAATTGCTTCTCAAAATTTCATTCCCAGCTGTTAACGTGTTTTTTTTTGTGATCCATTTTTTTTCTTTACGAATCAAAATGCGTATTTGAGTGTCTATTTAAATTCATTTTTATTTCAACATAGGCCACATTTAGACATAGGCCTATAAAGCGATTAAATTTTAAAGATAGTCTAGGAATTAAAGACAATGTTTACAAAATATTTACTGCCCATAGATTCTGTTATTATTTTATTCCACTACCGACCGAATCTTGGATTTAAAAAAATTACTCAATTATAAATATTATTTTTTCAGTTTTCATTTTTTTAAATTCCTACTATTAGCTCACACTCTCCTGATGTATATCTTGTAAAAAATTTCAATCTTTAATAAAATACGTTTTTATTCACCCACTCAAGTTCAAATACATTTTTTTTATACCTGTAACGGATGACAATTGATGTTAGTATAGTTTTAAAAAAATATTTACTGAATAATTAAATTATAAAAATTTGAAGAGTCATGTTCGGATTAGAACTAAGTATCTCCATGTTTCGAAGCCTAACGCTTTTTGGCACTGAGCCAACTTTCCATAACTAGAAATCAAGTTCTCAAAGATCTATATATGTGAAAATCTCCATTGTTTAACCTTAAATTGTTGCCATGGTTACCACACAATATCATAAATAATCTTCTGGGATTTAAAATGAAAGAAAAGAATAAAATAAACAAATAAAATGGATTAACGTTATCGAGCCTTGCTTCATAAGCGGACAATACGAAAGGAAAGCAAAAAGAAACTACAACACAATCCAAGCGACGAAAAAAGCGTATAAATAGTAACCAATAAAAAACAATATTCCAACACCATACATAGAAAAGAAAATGGAAAGTTGCAAGAAAATTCGCTTTCTATTTTCCCAATTAATATTGTTATTCTGACATACGTATATACATATGTATAGTCCTATTAATTGCAATTACAAAATAAAAAGGAACTAAAAAAAGTTTTTTTGTTGATTTAAGTAGGACTTGACTAAAAAAGTATTGACTTTCTTTAAAAAAATTTGTTACTTGTTGAAACTTAGATTTTGTACATTATTTTCTTCACAATTTGTTTCAAAATTGAAATTAATGAATTTGATTTATTCTAAAATTGAATAACTACAAATATTATTGTAATTTTTATTGTGGAATCTAGGTAAGAAATACATACCTATGTATACCATATATCACCAAGGTATGTGGTACCTACATACCACATATATATATATATATATATATATATATATATATATATATATTCCAAGTTATTAAATATATGAACATTAGTTTAGGAAATCAAGTTGAAGGCATGCAAGAAATAACAGACTTGAAAATAAAATATATTTTCACAAACTGCAATTCTATAAAAAACAATTAACGAGTTACAACACTTCTTTGGAAGTTTGTTAAAACATTACCTTGTGTTGCAGCAATTTTGTCTTGATTAAAAGCCACAGCTTGTCCAATTAGGCTCCCTTTGTAAGTTTTATTTATCAAATATCCGTTCATTGCGAGGTCACGAGGTCACACATATTGAAGTCTTCTACAGACGTGTACAGGCATTTTGTTAACAGCTCTCAGTTTATTGTCAAGTGGTTTAGAAAGCAAAACTATCTTGAGGCTATAACATCTGAAATACCTTTTTGTAGAGTTTAAAATTCATATGAAATTTGTTACAATACTAGAAAGTTTAAAATAGTTTTTTTTACCGGATAAAACATTTCTAAAAACTTTATGATTTTTCTGGAGGGAGAGTTAACTCCCAAAAAACCCCTCACTGAACCCTTGTAAACAGACATTTATAAAATAGGTTTTTAATGCTAATGTATGTGTACACCTAGATTAGAGAGCTTGGGCAATGAATCCTATACACAATTCATTAAAAAGACAGAAAACGTGTTTAAGAAAAATTATATAAAACTAGAGATTTTTGTGTTTACAAATATACTTTAAAGATAACCTTAAAATTATCAAAACAATTTTTAAGATTATTTTAAATTTAAAGTTCAAATGATAATTATTATTTTTTGTCACATGTGTGATAATTATTTTTAATTATAAAAGTGTTTTATTAAAAATGTAAACAATTAAAAATATATATTACAACTTTTGGTAATTTAGCTATTTCTTCAGTAAGATCACGTACATTGTTATTCATTCGGTTCCAATATATTATAAGTCATATGTTTGCTGAATAAAGATTTGAAGTTATAAAACTATTAGGCCTATAGCTTTCAATCTTTAATTATTTTAATGGAAATATAAAATTTAGAAATGGGAGCAAAATATTATACAGTAATGTCCATAAAAAAAAGCTTTTTCAGTATTATAGGCAAATAAGATTATTACACTAGAATAGGGAAATAGATTAAGTCACACAATGGAAGGAATTAACAAAGGAGGTAGAACTAAATGTTCTTGGAATGTAAAGGATGATGAACATGAGAGAAGAGGTTGGGTTGAAGGATGGGAGGTAGAAGCTGTATATTTCTTTATATAGTTTCAACAGTGATTAGCTAGAATGACTAATATCATCTATGAAACTTAGAAAAGGAGGTTTATTGTAGTTACGATTAGGATAAATCTGATAGAGGATGAAGGAGAGATCATGCAATCAAATGTGTGGGGCGGTTTAGATTTAAAACCTTGTATACCTATTCTCTTTGGAGATAAAAAAGAAATCTCTACCAGTTACAACTTTTTGCAAGAAGAAGTAAAGGAAGATGAAATTAGTAAAGAGTAAGGAAACAATGCAATTATCCTCTGTTACTCGTATCAGGGAACAACTATGGTATCACATGGGCAGAGCATCTTACCTGAAGTATAATCATGATCTTACCTGAAAAGAGGAAGAAAGATTTTATCTGGGAGGAAAGGGAGTGTAAACTAAATATGACTGTAATGGAAACCCAAGGGAAAAAAGTGTGTTTTACTCTTTAATGTTGTTTCTTGAACACATTAAAATATTTGTTGATTCCATCTTCGCGTGAGCTACTAGTAATCACTGAACACTTTCAAATGTTTTAAACTTGCCTATAGTAGCACTTACTTTGTTTGTTGAGGACGGTCTGAGTTGACAATGGGACACATCTCCCGAAACAGCCGTCCTCAACAAACAAATTAAGTGCTACTATAGGCAAGTTTAAAACATTTAAAAGTGTTTACTGATTACTAGTAGCTCATGTGAAGATGGAATCAACAAATGTTAGTATTTTTATGTCGAAAATGTTTTTAAATTTTAAAAAATCCTAGAAATATTATATATTACTATTAATTTTTCCATTGTTTTGAAATTGCTCAAAATCTCAACATTTTTAAAGTAGTATTATATTATATTATTAAAAGAAATAACATTTTAGTTGTATTCAAAACAAAACAGCATGACCTTTTAAAAATATATTTTAAACAAGCTTAAAATATTTTTAGTTTGATATGTTCTTAATTTTGAAATATGTTGTATTTACACAGCAACAATTACACATTAAATAATACTCTCTCAGTAAAAAAAAATATGTCTATATATTACAAAACTATACATTTTGTTGAAAACAATCAACTATCTATTGTCTGGAAATCACTTTCCAATTGAAAGAAGTTTGACAAAAGAATTCCAGACTAAGACAGGCCAGGCTATCACTGATGTATACAAATTAAAATTTGTGAATAGGTACAATAAGCGGTAAGTGAAAGTGCAGTCTATGCTGTATGTTGCCTCATAATGTTTTGCATAAGTGATGCTCTGTTATGGTAATCACTCTAAGTCAAGGTTATGTCTACCTGTGTCACTAGTGGCACACTTGCTTATCACTCTCAGTCTCAGTACTCCAGCAGTTTCACTAGTGGCAGTGTCTCATGTGTGCCAGTGTGTGTGTTGTGTGCATGTTTGTGTTCACTTAGTAAGAGGTATGTTGAACATTTTTAAGCCACATGATTAAAAAAGATAATTTATTCAACAGTTTTTCTCTGTTAATTCCTAACCAAACCAAGTAGAAAATCTATACTTAGAAACATAATTTATTTTACAGTTTATAATTAATTCATTTTAATTATAATTACTAATTTATTTATAAATATATCAAAAGTTTATACTACTAACTATTTAAAAATTTTTAACTCTCATGATTTTATAAGTGTAAAATTATATAAAATTTCATATTGAATTGAAATTGATGTTTTATCATATTTAAATTTCTAGATCATGAGTAGGTCTGTACCAGAGCAAAATTATGACACCTTTATTTTTTATTTTTCCATGTATTTACTACATTAAAAAAAAAATATGTGCCTTATGTATAATTTTTTCTATAGTACTCGGTATATTCTTTTAAAGAAATATAGGCTATACTTTTAAGAAATCTAATCAAACACATACAGAAATGACCCTCTTCTTACAAGCAATTAATTGTTACTTTTAGAAAAGTATATATTTTTCAAATTATGAATTTTATTGTTATGATGTTTGGAGAAACTATTACTGTTATCAAATTTAGTTTCAACAAATTAACAGCTTATAATTTATGTAAATTTATAAAAGTTTACTAACAAAAGACGTTTTTTATCTTAAGATGCAATTTTCATCAGTATCTTATTGAGTTCGATAAGTGGTTAGTTTGTTAAGATCAAACTTTTTTTAAATGTTAAAAAAACCTTCATCATCATAATAAATATCTTATGCACTTTCAAATTGAATTGATATGGTATAACCACAAGAGAAAAATCCTAACAACCTTTCCTTGCTACATCTTTATATTTAGCCTCTCTGCCTTTACCTAACTCCTTGTTTCTCAACATAGCTTTGATTACCTTCTGTCATCCATTCCTTGGTTCTTTTTTAAATGGTCCCCTACATAGATTTCTATTCTGTACATTCTGATAGAATCCTGCATTCTTTTCACAACCCCATTTTATTACACATATTTTCACAAAATTATAAAATTTAATATTATAAGCCTATGAAGGCTTACACTAGAAATGTTGTGGCCTGTTTGGAAATATGAACATTTTAAAATATTTTATGTATTGTTATAATTCAAGTGTAAATTATTTTATATATTCTATATTTTCTGTGTTTATATAATTTACTAATTTATATTTTAAAAAAATGTTATGTATCAAAAAGCTTTAAGAAGACAGTATTTCTTTTATATTTTAACTTTTATAGTCTTGAATTTTCAAAGAAAATAGTATTTATAAAGCAATATAAAACCAGAAGATAAAAAAGAGGAAGAGTTTGAATTTAATAGTTCAAACTCACATTTTATATATTAAATGTTAAAATTCAGTATTCTTTTATTTATAGTGCCAAGTAATTGTTTTTATAGAAGAAATGGTTTTTATAAATTATGTCCTCACAATATTTAAAGGTTTTGTCTCACTACATTGATTCTAATGCAAACAAATGAACAATTTTAACCCTTGTCATTCCTTTGGCTTTGTTTCTTAGTTCAAATAGTCTGATTTAAAATATTTAGTCATATTAATTTCTGTTTATTTTACATTTATTAACTATTAGTGTAGAATCACAATCACAACACACACACAGACACAAGTTCAAAATTAACCATATTTTGGATTTCTTAATTCTGTAAAATTATGAATAATCGTAAAAAAATTCTGCTACAAATAAGATATTATAAAACAATTAAAATACTTCTAGATATAAAATAAAACAATAAATGTAGTACAAATAAATGAGAGCAAAAAAAATAAATATTAATTTCATCCGAACCTTAGAGTAAACTCACCTGTTGATATATTAATTAAAACAACCTCTTACCACAAATTCAACAATTTTTATTTTAAGCTTATGTATATTTCGATTACAAAGTAATCATCTTCAGAGGTATTTTACAAAGTTTTTATATTTGTAAAATAACGCTGAAGATGATTACTTTGTAATCGAAATGCACATAAGGTTAAAATAAAAATTGTTGAATTTGTGGTAAGAGGTTGTTTTAATTAATATAAACATTTACGCCACAGTTGCTTCAAGTTGTTATTACCTGTTGATATTATTTATCCCTTATTAAATTGGACAGTCAACTAATAACACTTTATCTATCAAAAATTATCTAGCATGGAGTTGTAATCCATACTTTTATATCCTTGCTCTTAATTTTGTCTTAAGTTGATTGTTCTTAATTTGATCCATCACATTAACACAAGATTTTTGCAAATCACACAAGAAATGGTTCTCTATAGGTTCCATTTGTTAGATGCTGTTTTAGATAACATAACAGACATTTGCTGATTTTCCTCATGTTGCATCAAGAGTTACAGAGTTAAATCTTATTTCCTTTCTCAGTGTCACATTAAACTTATTTCCCAGTCAAATAGTGCTCAAATCTGTTTAATGTATTTGAGTATCACATAATTTTTAATGTTCATCCCTCAACATTCAGAATTTTTTAAATCTTCTATTTTAAACTTATTATATATACATTAATTAAAACAAAAGAAAATTTGAACCTAATTGGAACCTTTTCTTAATATTCTTCTAGAACTTAATTTCATTTTTAGTCATAAGATCTTGCACTTCTTATATCAGAGTTTTATGAGACTCTATTGTTTGTAAGTTATTCAAAGGTACAAATTTTAATTTAGCATCTAAAACAGAGCAATAACAATAATACAAATAATAATAGCACTACACAACACTTAAAATGCATTTTATAATTAAAAAAACTTTAATATACCAGTAAAATTAAAATATTTAAGCTCATTACTTTTTTCAATATTCTTTTAAATTTAAATTTAATTTTAAATTTTTTAATATTCTTGTAGTAAATTAGCAATTTCAGTTTAGGGAATGTTTAAGCATAGTACAACTCACAACAATTTGTATTATTTAATAGATTTAAAAATAATATAAAATAAATTAATTTGTATTTTTGATAGCTGTATGAAGGAAGATTATTATTTATCATAATATGAACACTGTTGTAAAGAAGTGAAATATTGTTGAAACGAACCTCTGTATGGAGAAGTTAAAGATAAAACAATTAATATTAAAAAAAAAAACATTTTAAAGTAAATTCCTACTCAGGTTAACAAAAAATTATTTTATTTCCTCACACAATTCTTTGATATTGTGTGGTAACCATGGTAACAGACAGGGAAAACAAATACATCACATTACCATTCATAAACAAAAAAACAAACAAAATAGCCCGCAAGTTTCCAAAAAAGGATACAAAATAGCATACAAAACTAATAACAAGTTACAATACAAAATACAACACAAGACCAACAACAAAGATAAACTACTAGCACCAGCACCAGGTGTAGACAAACTGAACTGCGACGAATGTAACAAATTCTACATTGGACAAACAGGTTTTAAACAAATAGTCGAAGAACACAAACAGAACACCAACTCAACATTTTACAATCACATAAAAGAAACAGGACACAAATACACAGACATTTACCATAACCTAAAAATCCTACACATCAATAAAAAAAGGACCACATCTCAAGACACTAGAACAATATGAAATTTATAGTCACACAAAAACACAAAGTACAAACATATTAAATGAACAAACACAGTACAAATCACACATACTCGTTGATACTATCCAAAACCTACCTTTAAAACAGTCACCGCTTGACCCAATAACTCCAAGCAGATGACACTGATGAAGATTGGCACATAGCAATCGAAAACAGAACGTTTTAACAAATTTACAAAATTTATAGTTTGGATAGTCATAAACTATTGTTTAAGTGATTAATAAGATTCGCTGAACGTAACGGACTACAAAATTCAAGAACAATTTAAGGTTGTACAATGGAGGTTTTGATGATAACCAGAGGGGGGAAAATTTATATACATCTTTGAGAAATATATTTCTAGATAGGTTAGCCAGTGTCTAGACTTTGAACATGAAGATTCTGAGTTCGAATCCGGCTGGACCCCACAAATATAATAATTTAATTATTAAATAAATATTTGAAAAACCTATACTAACATCAATTGTCATCCCCTATAGGTTTAAAAAAAAATGTATTTGAATATGATTGGACGAATAAAAACGTGATTTTATTAATGATTGGAAATTTGCACAAGGTATATATCAGGAGAGTGTGAGCTAATAGAAGGTATTTAATAACAACTGAAAGAGAGATATTCTTGTATTGAGATAAGGGAAGATTCCTTCTTTATGTTTTTTTAAAATATTTTAGGCAATATAATGTTGGATTCATTAGTCTTTAAAGAACTTGTATTAAAAAAAAAAAAAAAAAAAACTAGGTGCTCAAATTGTGTTATAACATGGTTTTTATTATTTTTATACTAAACACAAATCTGCCCATTTACAAAATAAACTTGGTTTCATAAAATTTGTTGAAAATATTTCTTTGACATTAGTTGAAAATATATTTATTATATCTATACAATATTATGAGAAGGTTTAACTTATAGATATTTTTATACTTTAACTAAATTTCCACTTCATTATTTCTTTACCTCTGAGATGTATGCTATGTGTATTATGTTTCAGGTTTTAATTTATGTGCTGCAAAAATGAATATTTTCCAAAACCAATTTTATTAGTAGTTTTAAAATGTTACCTTACTCATTGAATTATTTCTATGCAGTTTTTAAAACACTTTCTAAAAACAAAATTAATTTTTCACTGGAACAGAGATTACAATTTAATAATTACATTTTGCATAAATTTAAACCAGTTCTAAAAATAAAAAAGTTATAAATCCATAGTTACATTTTGTTACTTAAATGGCAAAGTATTTCCTAGTACTAAAAAGTACTAGGATGTAAAACTATAGTTAATAGACAGTGTTTAAATCACAGTCCATAAAGCAGTAATTATTGTTGTTACCTTGAAATAGTTAACGCTGTCATAACTCTTCTAAGCTGAAATTTTTCAGATTACCTTGCAGAAAATAAATATATTTTTAACAAGGAAAACAGAAAATGCATTTTTAAGAATTCATTTAATAATGAAATTGCAAATTAGCATTATTCTACAATTATTGAACAAAATCAGTAATATTAACATAAATGAATATTCAACTCTAAAGATTAATAAATTGAATAATGCTAGCAGTTTATACACATTCAGATAAAGAGATGGTTTTAGATACTTTTTATGTAAAATATTCTTAAAAAAATTTTTTTTTTTTTTTTTTTGCTGCCTACTTAGCGATTATTTTAAATTTAGAACTTTGTAATTTAATGACAAACATGTACTAAAAATTTTAATAAATGAATAATACAATTACTGTGATTAGTACAATTAGCTAGTACTAATTGGCTAATAAAATCAACTATTTATGTCAATAGTTTTATAGATAAATTTACTTCAATTTTAGCTTAATACAAGACATTAATTTAGGTTTTAATTTATACTATTTTGTTATGTTAAAGAGGAATAAGTATGATGTATAAAAAAATGTATATATTTTAATAGTTGTCTCAAAATATACATTCAAAATTTCTTGCATTTGTAACAGTAAATTAATTACAATATTTCAATGTTACTTTTCAATATTTGTCTTTCCAGCTCTAACTGTATTTACAATACATTAGCTTATCCAGGTCTCAAACTAATTATTATTATTTTTTTTAATAAGTAGTAAAAGTGATGAAGCAAAGAATTTTGAAAATTTACTATTAAATTCTTTAAATTTTCAAAGTAGGGCTCTTTTGTCAACAGTTGAATAGTATTTATTAAAACTTATTTCAAATATATTTCCTGGAATGTTATTTTAATTGTTTAAATGTGATGACATATCATGATTGTCATTATGTATATATATATATATATATATATATATATATATATATATATATTGTTATTTCTATAAACTTTTGACACTGCCGCTACAGGCGGAACACTCGTCATATTTATATAATTATGCTGGTAATAAAACTTATTTCATATTTAAACACTATTTATTACTTCACATCTTTCTTAAAACAAAACTCTAAACAAAGAACTGAGAAAAACTAAAACAATTACAAATCATCTGTTAATTTATATAATGTTCTTTTTCTTTTTTTTTCCATAGAGGATTGTCATAGAGTATTATATTATTGCATTCACAACATACTCCCACCTTTTGAGTTATGGTTTAACTCAAAACATTAAAAAATAGTATATTGTTAAAAGATTAATCAACAAATTTTTGTGGAAGCTTAATTTGTCTGCCACTTCTTGAATATGTCACAATTTTATTTTCTTTTGTCACATTATCTTCTTCCAGGTGTAGTTCATGTTCATTGGTTTTTGTCACTTTTGGTTTAATCTTTTCTTTTAATTGTTCTTGGATGGTTTCTTCTTGCATTTCAAGAGGATATAGTCTTTGTATTGGTCTCAATAAACTTCCAAAAGCAGTCTTCAATTGCACTAATCTACACACTCCATCTCTACTAATGATAGTCTTTTCTATCAGTCCTATTGGCCAATCAATTCTTTTTTTATTTTCAACTTCAATCAGTACTAATTCTCCAACTTTCAACTGTCTGCCGTTTTTCTTACTTTTTAAAGCTAATTGTCCTAAATACTCAATCCTAAATCTTTTTCGCAATGCTTCTCTCAGGTGTTGTCGATAACGTACTCTCTTGTTAAGACTTTTTGTATTTACATGGTCACAATCTGGAACTCCAATTTCTTTTAAGTCATGTAAAAACATATTTGGAGTAATAGCAGTTAGGTCTGAAGAAGTTTCAGATAAATATGTCAAAGATCTAGAATTCATGATACTTTCACAATCACATAAGATTGTCTCCATTTCCTCATAATCCAATGACGTTTTGCCCAAGGTTTTGCGTAGCAACTGTTTCATGAGTCGGATGAGTCGCTCCCACCATCCGCCCCACCATGCAGCAGAGGGAGGGTTAAACCTCCAGTCAATTTGTTGGCATGAGCTATATTTTAAGATAGCATTCCAATCTAGAATTTTAAATGCCTTTTCTGTACCTGTGAAATTGGTACCATTGTCACTATATATTATTGATGGTCTTCCTCGCCTTGCAATAAATCTTCTAAGTGTATCTATAAATGCTTCGACAGAAAGAAACTTTACTAACTCCAAATGAACAGCACGGTATACTGCACAAGTGAATATGCAGATCCAAACTTTACTGCCATCTCGTAGAAACAAAGATCCCGCAAAATCAATTCCAACCACTTCAAATACTGCGGCATCTCGTACTCTACTTTCAGGTAAGGGTGGAGTGATTGTTTCTACATTTTTTGAATTATGTCTCTGACAAGGAATACATTTTTTCAAAGTATTACTTATTGTTTTTCTTCCTCTCAATATCCAATAGTTTTCTCTTAATAAACTTAAGAGACCTTGAACTCCCACATGACATGATCTCTTATGTATTGTAAGAATAAGAATATCTACAATGTCATGTTTTGATGGTAGAACAACAGGAAATTTAAAATTTTCCAAATCCTTTCTTTCTGTTAATTTTGTCTTTAGCCTTATAATACCATCAGCAGCCATAAATGGTGACAATGAAGCCAATTTAGGGTCCCTTATTCCTTCAAATGATTGCTGTTGAACAATTCTAATTATAAAATTGTTAGCTTCAATAATCTCCTTACATGACAAAACTTTACTCACACACTTTTCCTTCTTTGAGGGGTTACAATTATGAATAAATCTCAGCAACCATGCAAAAACACACACAATCTTATCAAAATCATTTGAAAAGTAATAAAACCAATCTTTTGGGTAATTATTACTTAAAAGTGAAGGTGTAGGTCCTTTCTTTTTTTCTAAAGAAATTAATTCTTCGTCAGGTTCAGGTTCATTTGATGGCCAGGTATCTTCAGGCAACTTCAACCATGACGGGCCCTCCCACCATCTGGAACTAATCAACCTGGAAACTGAACATCCTCTACTGGGCAAGTCTGCTGGATTCATAGTGCCGGGAATGTGCCGCCAAGATGTTCTGGAAGTGAGGCTGCAGATTTCTTCAACTCTATTTCTAACAAATACTCCCCAGTTTTCTTCTCTTTTAATCCAAGCTATTACTGTAGAAGAGTCACTCCAATAAAAAAATTTAATATTACATTCAAATTTGTTTTCATCTCTTAATTCTTGCACTACTGAAGAACCTAATCTAGCACCTATAGTAGCAGCCATTAGTTCAAGTCTGGGTATTGTCATCTTCTTTACAGGTGCTACACGTGACTTTGCCTGGATTAGCTGTAATTGAATACATGTACTAAGTTCAAAACGCATAAATACTGCTGTTGAGTACGCAAATTTGCTGGCATCACAAAATATGTGAACTGATACAGAAATGATTACGTCATCCACACCTTGTAGCCATCGTGGAATCTTCATCTCTTTTAATTGATCGAGTTCCTGAAACCATATATTGAATCGTTGTTTGATTTCTTCTGGTACTTCTTTGTCCCACCCACAATTATCTTTCCAGCATTCCTGCAATAATAACTTAGGGCATATGGAAATAGGACAAGTGAATCCAATAGGATCGAACAATCTGTGTGCAGTGGACAATATAACACGTTGTGTTACCAAGTTCTCTTCTAAATTTACTATTTTATGAAAACTCACAGAAATTGTGTCTTCTTTCTTGTCCCAGGTGAGACCTAGGACTGAAGCCTCTGTCTTGTCTTCCAGACCAGGTTCAGTATATTCCCATCCTCGCAGCTCAAACTTTCCCAAAGAAAATATTTGTATTGCTTCTGAAATGAACTGTTTCAAATCCCTTTCATTATTTACACCTGTAACACAGTTATCAACATAGAAACTTTTAAACAACTTTTCTATTGTACATTTAGAAAATTGATTGTCTTCAGCACACTGTACTAAATACTTCTGCAGGTGGTAGTTGATGACGGCATTGAGCAAAAATGGACTACTTGAGACTCCAAAAACAACTCTTCTATGTCGGAAAATCTTGAGTGATCCATCTGTGTTTTGCCACAGAAATCTTAGGAAATCTCTGTCCTCTTCATACAAACTTATTTGCAAAAACGCCTTTTTTATGTCAGCGATAACTCCTATTTTATAAAGTCGAAAACGTAAAAGCAAAGCTGGTATTATTTCAATTAAGTTAATACCTATTTCCAAACACTGATTAAGGGAATAGTAACCCTTTTCTTTAGACGAGGCATCAAAAACCGGTCTTACTGCAGTGGTGCTGTTTTCTTTTATCACTGGTCTATGAGGTAAATAGTGACCTTCATCCCATTTGCTTATTGGGATTTCCTCAATAACACCATCTTCCAGCCAATCTGAAAACACATTGTTATATACATTATATAAACTTTCATTTGTTAGCCTTTTCACTGAGTTTTCAAGCCTTTTTTTTGCAAGATTGAAATTTCTTGGAACTTCTGGGTGGTCTTCGGACCAAGGTAATTTGACTTCATAGCGTCCTTCTTCATTTACTCTCACAGTTTCCAAAAATTGTGTTTGAACAGAATGTTCAATTTCTTGTTTGCTTCTGGTCTGTAGTGGGTCTTTTATACCTAAAACATCCATTTCCCACAGCTTGCATATTGAATTACTTTGTACAAACATAGAAAGTGCTGTCATAGAACTAAATTCTTTACTTTCTTGAAATTTTCCTGTCAAAACCCATCCTAAATGAGTTTCAAGGGCTATAATACCACAATCTAGAACCTCTTTTCTTCCAGTTAGAAGTTTCCCATATATGTCAGCCCCAATTAATATCTCAATTGGACTGTCTGCATCCTGAAACAATTTAATACCTCTTTCCATCAGTTCATCAGTCCATCTTCCTGGTTTCAAGGCAGGAACATAAGTACAAATATTTATTTCACTAAGTGCCTTGAAATTACAAGAATATGTTTTATCTATACTTTGTAGTCTGACTTTGTAGCATGCATGATTGCGAGGCTTAGTGACCTCTCCTCCAAACAGGCCATGTAATAATGTTTCTTCACCACAAGTGTCATATTTCATTTTTTCAACAGTCGATTTCCTTATGTATGACCTCTGGGATCCACTGTCAAAAAGTAAACGCACATTGAGTTCTTTTGTGTCACTAACAGCCTTGACAACAAGAGTTTGCATGTAAACCTGATTGCCATTCACATTGGACAAGGAATTCTCAAAATTGGGCTCAGCTTCTTTTTCCTCGCATTTAGGTTTAATGTTAGACCTATTAAAATTATTCTGCAACTTTGAACACATAAGTGGTACATGTTTTCCATTACAAATAATACATTTAACAATAGCTCTGCAATGTTTACTTAAATGTCCTACTTTTGTACAAGAAAAGCAACACCTTTTGCTAGTAAGAATATTCTGCCTTTCTTCTAAAGACATGTCCCTAGCTTTAAAACAGTTTTCACTTAAATGACCACCGTCACAAAACACACACATCGATAACTTCGTCTTATCTGTGCTTACTGTAGACGTATTTGATTTTACATTTACAAGGCCAGCTGCTGTAACATTGCTGGTAGGCCTTCTTGTATTTTTAATATGCTTATCTTTACTTGCAAAGTCTCTTTTATATGAACTCGTAGGATTATCACCTGTTGATACTTTTGTTTTTTGTAAACCAAATCCCTGTTTAGCTAAGTTTATTCTTTCTTCTCCCTCCACTTCAATTTTCAAAAAATTCATTAGGCTATCTAGCCTACTTTTACTTTCTGACGCGGTCTCGTCCTGTTGAGAGTTAGGCCTACTTCTCTGCCAAGCTATTAATAAATCCTCCCTGAGACAAGATTCTACTAATGGGAAGAGCATAGCAGCGTACTTCTCCTTTGTTACACCTAAAGTTTCTAAACACCTTAGTTTTGACTCAATTTGATCATAAAGTGAGGAAATAGTAATTTTACTTTCACTGCTATTTAATGTTATTACAATTTTCAAGATTTCTCTTATGTAAAACTCTACTAACAGGTCATCTTTGGCAAAGCGAGATTTTAAATGTTCAATAGCCTGTTCATAACTACGTCCACATGGGGGAAAACTCTCGACAATTTCCCTAGCCTTAGTATTAGGGATAGTCGCTTGCAGGAGATACTGATACTTGTCATCAGAATCAATACAGGGGTCTTCATGGATTTTCTTAAATTGGCCCCAAAACGGCAACCAATCACTAATATCACCACCAAACTTTTTAAACTCAAGTGTGGGTAACTTAAATTTACGTTTTTCTACATTCACACTAGTATCTGTCTTAGGCCTAGCCTTGTCAATAGCCTGTTCAACTAAATACTCAACTATTTTAAACTTGCCTGAGTATTCATCGGCAGATTCTACCTCATTTTCTAAAACTTCAGTAGATGCATTTTCATTTAGTAAAACTTCAATAATTTCTCGGTCTAAGACCTCCAATTGATTATGTTTTTCATGTAATAGCTCTAAATTAGCTTTTAACAAAATCACATCATCTTCATTTTTTATGGATTCTAATAATGTATTGTGTAAACGTGAAAATCCAGTTCTAAACAATTTTCTTTTCTTTTTCAGAGCATCCATTATAAAATACTTACTAATGGATCATAGATTTTAACTGTAACCAAATTATTATCCTGTCACGGTCGCCATATGTTATTTCTATAAACTTTTGACACTGCCGCTACAGGCGGAACACTCGTCATATTTATATAATTATGCTGGTAATAAAACTTATTTCATATTTAAACACTATTTATTACTTCACATCTTTCTTAAAACAAAACTCTAAACAAAGAACTGAGAAAAACTAAAACAATTACAAATCATCTGTTAATTTATATAATGTTCTTTTTCTTTTTTTTTCCATAGAGGATTGTCATAGAGTATTATATTATTGCATTCACAACATATATATATATATATTTTATTATTTTTTTTTCTGTACAATAAATAAACTATCTAAACTTATAATCTGTTTCAGAATTTGATAAGAGGCTTTGAAGATGAACACTTCAGGCCTGATTATTCTTGCTGGAATAATCACAATATTGTTCAAACTTGTCAGAGGTAAACAAAAGTTAATTATTGAAGCTCTCTTTAATTTCAAATGTTAATTAATAACAATACATCTTACAAATTGAATAAATTAAATATATTTTAAAAAATTAAGTGAAAACTTAAAATTTTCCCAAAAGGAGTAATAGTACAGGCTTTGCCAATAAAACGATGGTTTCGAACTGTATCAGCACAGTAAGTTGCTCCACTCAATCAGAGAAATCAAGATGGTTACAACAATCACATTTAAATTTATTGAATTGTAATTGGATTTTAATGTTTCAAAATTTATTTAAAAATTTATGTTATTAATGATATTAACTTGAGCATTAAATCTGTTTGATGTGTTACAAAATTTGCTGTAAAATGTTTTGAGCTATTGGTATGCCAGCACTATCTCAGGCTGTCCTAAGATGACATTTTACAACTCACTAAACCCTTATACTAATAACTGATAAACAAACATAATAGAAATAGTTAACATATCTGGGGTTAAACCTAATACCAGAACAATTATCCACTTATTATAAACTTAGATTTTAAAAGATTAGAAGCCTATATATAAAATAGAGAAAATATATAGAGAAGAAATATATAAAACATTGAAAATCTCATTTTAGACAATTTATTAATAGGCAGATTGAGTTCAAGTAATTGAAATAAGAATGCACTTAAGAGGATGAATAGGAAAAATTGCAAGAAGCTGTAACAGAGGTGAGTGAATATACGTTAAAAACAATCGAATTATAAAGAAGATTTATTGGATGTGTGAACATTTTTAATATGATGGAAAATAGTCATGAAATAGTAAGTTAGATAATTATAACAGCTTAAATCAAATTATATGATGTGAAAATGGATTGATAAATAGACAGTCAGTGTGATGAAATAAAAAATCTGACATAAAAGTGTGACAGTTTTAACATACAGAAAAAAACAAACAAGTCATGGGTAGACGTACTGTATAATCAACACAGATTGTTAGATGAGTAAAACAAAATCACAATTCAAAAGAAACATTGACTTGCCAGATGGAAACAGTACATTGTTAAACTGTTTGTAGATAATTGACCAAAAGAAACACCTTGACAATTAATGATCTGGATTTAGATATTATAATAAAGGAAGTTAAAACTTGCAGTTTTTGTGTTGTACGTCTTGAGGTTTTTTTTATATATTACACTTTTGGTATCACTTGGCAAAAAAAAACACTACTTACTGATATTTTTCTGCAGATGTGTTTCACACTATGTCAGTTCATTTTTCAATGCTGTGAGTCTTAACTGTGAAGTGTAACATACAAGAAGTTAAATTCGTAGATTACCACTTGAAAAGGAGACAGTACCAAGGCTAGATGACTTCCATTCTGACTTTTTAAAACTATTCAGGGAGGAAGGCATTAAATTGTTAACAAGACTATTTAATTAAATATGTCATGTGGTGAACATTTTTAAGAGATGGCTCAAGATTATATTCATATCACAACCAAAAAAAGTACTGGTCCATGACTAAAACTCATAGTTGTGTACATTACTTTGTGCATTGAAAATTCCACTGATCAAGTGTGAAATATATATATATATATATATATATATATATATATATATATATATATATATATATATATATATATTTAATTGAATTGTAAATTCAATTATAATTCTTGTATTTGTATTTAGACTTTTGTTCTTTATTAATACACAAGAAAACATACTGCGATATTTATATATATATATATCAGTATCAGAGATATATCAGTAAATAATATTTTTGACAAGTTAAATTGATAAATAAGTGATTACACATCTAAATTCCAAATTATATCTACTTCTTACTTAATTATAAATTATATATCCCCAGTCTTGCTTTGTGAAGTGAAGGGAAAGCTAGTAAATATAATATGTGGTAGTAAAAAGTTTTAGAGGCATTTGAAAAATGGATGTAAAGGGACAACCTAACAATATCCTCACTGAAACATGTCACAAATATGGAATTACTCAGAAGAATAGCTAAGAAGAAAGATATCACCATAAAAGTAAAAAAACTGGAAAGCTTAAAATTTATAATGAGGCATGGGCAGATGAAATTTTATGATTTATATTGCCAGAAAAATTTGTTAGAAGGAAGGACCCAGGTAAAAGAAGTATCCTGTTACCCAGCATCATTTATTATGTTGACTGCTGTAACTTCAGAGATCAATGAAATATCAATTATATCACAGAAACATCAACATAACTACGATTATGCTTGGTTTTAATCTTAAGATGAAAACTTTGTAACCAACAAATTATATTGACAGAAATATATAATTGTATGCAAAAATAACTTTTTGAAACACTAGTAACTTAAAACATATGCCAAATTGTTCTCAAAGCAAGAAAGGTCAATGGTCATAAATAATTCTTTTGAAAACTACCTTTAAGGCTCAAGAAAGTTTTTAGTAAGGAAACAAACAGTAAACTGAAAATAAAAATGTTAAAATAATTTAAAATAAAATGTGTAATATGTATATTTAAAAAAAAAATACTTGGATCAAAAGAGAATGTTTAATACAGATAATTTTTGCAATCACTATATTGACATTTCATACAGTGGTGTAGCAAGAAAAAAGTTTTGGAGAGAGATAACTATGGCAAACTAGAACAATTTTTAAAATCAAAATTTTAAAAAAATAATGGTATTTAATTTTTTAAAACCCTAATTTAGCATGCATATAATTCATAAATAACCCCCCTTTAATTAAAAAAACTAACCATAATCATGTTCAATATTTGATTACCTAGAACTTTTACTATTTAGATTTCTTGCACAAATTGTTTACTTCTGAAATTTTGGGAGTATGATCCACAATAGCTCTTGTGTTTAAATTTAAATTGAATGCTGAAATACTAAAATGTTTTAGAAGTACTTACTTGTATATTAAAGGATCTATAGGAAGAAATATTTAGGGTAACATATTTGCATGGTTGCCATCTTGAACTTGAGCTATTATTTTGTATGTATATACATTAAAATATATAAAACACTTTGAATATTAAATGAAAACTTATATTTAGGCCAACTAAAATGAGGGGAATTTTTTAATATTATTTTAAAGTGTATTAAAAAAAATGTAGTTAAAGATATATTATAGGTTACAAAATTTAATTTAAATTCTTAATTAAAATAAGACGTATAGTTAATAATTCATACTCACTTTAAATCTTGTGCTTATGCATTCAAATAAACATTTGTTTTATGTTTAGCACAAGGCTGTGGTCCTGGGCTACTATTAACATACGTCAAAACTCCGAATGTAGTACCTCGAACAGCTTACTCTCCAACATTGATGTACAATTCCATTCCAGGAGTAGCAATCACTGCAGAGTGTTACAACAGGTAATCTAGAATAATTATTACAAGTATTTGATATAAACTGAAAGGCATGTGACTGAGAAGAACTAAATTTGAAAATCTACATTCTATTAAAGTTAAATATTTAGGAATCAAAACTTTAATTAAAAATCTATAGTAATTTCTTATAACAGAATTCTATTTCTGAAGTTATTAATAAAATTATAAGGATTGTTTAGTTTTGAAAATGTACAGTGTTACTGTTTAGGTTATTTAAAAAAATAACTCTATTTTGTAAAAATAATAATTCTCTTATTCAGTTTTTTTACATTTTAGCAATGTGTTTCATAGTAACTTTTGATTTTTAAATGACCTTCAAAACTTTTCTTATGTTTTTGTCTTTAAATAAAAAGCCATACTTTTCTCAAAATAACAATTTTTTAACATCTTGTGAGCTCCAGTTCTTGCTTACTACCTACAAAACCTTAAGAGCTTTATAAGGAGTAATGTTTCAAATTATAGTAGCTAGGAACAATAAAAACAACCCAAATTTCAGATATAAACAATGAAAGCCAAATATTTATAACTACAGTTATATCAATTTACACAACCACTGACGTTGAATCTAGCCCCATCTGCAAATATAACATGTTTTGAAAAGTTTCCATCATTGTCAAAGCTATTAATTGCGCCAATTGCCATCTTAAACCTTTGATCAATCCATTTAATTTCATGTTTATGTTGCATTCTGCAAGTGTGCAAATCCAAACACTTTCATATCAAATTGTGAATTGCCATGATACGTTGAAAAGTTTGACGAGCATTTATAACTTATTTAAACTCACCTGACCATACAACGCACTGAGCATATTGATTCTTCGCAGCAGCTAATGGTCATAGGCAGCCTATAGACATATCTAAACAAGCCCAATGATATGTAATAGTTCGCAGAGTACATCTTTTACATAAGGAGATATAATTTAAAACTCGCAGTTTTTGTGTTGTACATCTTATCGTTTTTCTATTAAATTACACTTTTGATATCACTTGGAAAAAATCTTGTCACAGACAAGTTTCACAGCTTTGAACAATGCACTGACCTAATGCGAAACACGTCTGCTGAAAAATATCAGTAAGCAGTGGGTTTTTTGTCAAATGATACCCAAAGCGTAATTTAAAATACATATTTTTTTTAAATTACTGCAACCTTTGTCAATGGCCTTGTAATGTAGCAGAGTTTTACCAATTTTGTATAAATGTATACTGCTATTTTTTCAGGTGTCAGAAACAAACTGACTGTGATGGTTTTATGGTAGACTACAGACAGGGTGCTTGTTTTAAAGTTACCTTGGGAAGACAATATGAAGAATTGATTCCAACAGAAAATGTAAATTTCTTCAGAAAAGTATGTTTAAGAGGTAAACGTGTTTAATAATTCTTCTAACAAGCATTAATAATTTTTAGAAGCAATAATTAGAAGTTGTAGTAATAAGAAAATATAGCAGAACATTCATAATAATAACTATGATACATGGAAGCTTTGAAATTAGTAATTTTCGACCCATTAAGAGAGTGGAACAGGATATCAAATGGCTTTAGAGAAATTTATGAAAAAGTAGGGCTTGAAAAAACATTGGTGTTGTCAATTTTTTTACCACCATGTTGTCAGAAAACATAAAAACAAAATACACTCAAAATTCAAAATACACACACTTCATCACATACTGCAAGGGGAGAAGGGAGGGAGATCCTCAAGTAATATTAGGTTAAATATTCTATTTAAAATTTTAAATTAATCTACTCTATATCCTATTTATAATAAATGTTTATTAATAAATTTAAATACAATTTTAAAACATTAATCAAATCTTTAATTCAGCTTCCAATAAAAAATATATTTCATTGAGATTGAGCTCATATTTTTTTCTTACCTTTTTTCAAACCCATTATTATTTTTTTAGTAACAATATTTATTGAATAGATCATTTAAACCATTATTCATTTCTTTATTATTATTTTTTCCAGTTCCTGCAAATTGTACAGGTAGAGCATGGCCAGTGGAGTATATCCCTAACCACGAACTGCTTGGGAACCAACACACTGTAATTTCCAATATCCGTGACAAGTAAGTAATTATGTTTAAATATGTTAATGTTATTTTTTTTATATATAGAGTAAAATAAAAAATTTAACAAAATTCAGAGCTATATAGACATTTTGCAACTTTAGAATAAATATTCAAACTGAATAATATATTATTGTTGCTTGATGTAATCATCTTGAATTCACTGATTAAACTATATTTAAAAATACTTAAGTAAGTGAATATGTAATGGCTTACTTGCTGACACGTTTCAAAACATTCGTTCTTTTTACAAAGCTAACCCTCTACTGGTGGCATCGGTTAGGTATAAAGCCTGTAACGGGATGGATTTATGAATTTTGGATGGAGTGGGTTATTTATGTGTCATGTAATGGAAGAGGCTATTGGCTTCAAAATGTGTGTGATCATTTAATATGTTTTCTTTATCTGTTTTGCGTAGTGTTTGTATATCTTTTATTTTTCTAAGGTTGTTAGTTTTTACTTAGTTTTAATGTGTGAAGAACATTTAAATTGGTATTTATGCCTATGTGTGTGTGTTGCATGTTTTTTAGGTGTTTTGTGTAGCTGCATTTTGGGTTTGTTTGTTTTCTTTGGGTAATGTGTTCTTCAAAGCATATATAGAATGACCTACCGGTTTGGCCGATGTAATAGCTGTGCCAATCGTTACATGTTAATTTGTAAATACATGTTAGTTTGTTTTTGAAAACGTTGTATGTGCTGTCTTGAAGTGTTTGTTGTTTTGTAGGATATTTGGTAATGGACTTTTTTTAATGTGGATGCTATTTTGTGTGTTTTTTTGTTGTAGTAGGTAAGAGATATGTATTTGTTGTTTTTTGTTGTTTTTACCCTTGAATTAGAAGAAAACAATAGAATAAACTTTCTAGACCTTAATATCACCAAACACAACAACAGACACAATTTCAAAATATACAGAAAACCAACAACTACCGATATTGTCACACATAATACATCTAATCACCCCACACAACACAAACATGCTGCATTTAATCATATGTTACACCATCTAATCAATATACCTATGCTACAGAAAGAATGCGACGAAGTACTCAATACCGTAAAATACATCGCTCAACAAAACTGCTACCAACATACACTCATAGACAACATACTCAGGAAAATTAAACATAAACACCATCAAAACGGCCACACAGACAAACCATACAAAAAACACCAAATACATATCTCACCTACCACAACAAAAACACACAAAATAGCCTCCACATTCAAGAAACTCCATTACCAAATACCCTGCAAAACAACAAACACTTTAAGGCAGCACATACAACCTTTTCTAAAACAAACTGACAAATACAAACTATCATGTATTTACAAATTAACATGTAATGATTGTCCCAGCTATTACATCAGCCAAACCGGTAGGTCATTCTATACATGCTTTGAAGAGCACATTACCCAAAGAAAACAAACAAACCCTAAATCCAGCTACGCAAAACACCTAAAAACATGCAACACACACACGGACATAAATACTAATTTAAATGTTCTCCACACATTAAAACAAAGTAAAAAACTAGCAATTTTAAAAAAATATGAGATATACAAAACTATGCAACAGATAGAGAAAACATATTAAATGATCACACACATTTTGAAGCCAACAGCATCTTTCATTACATGACACACAACCAAAATAACCCACCCCATCCCAAAGTCATAAAGCCCTCCCGTTACACGGTTTTGTACCTAACCGATGCCACCAGTAGAGAGTTAGCTTTGTAAAAGGAACAAAAGGTTTGAAATGCGTCAGCAAGTAAGCAATTACGTATTCACTTAATTAAGTACTTTTTAAGTATAGAGTAATATATTATTGTTGCTTGTTGTAATCATCTTCAATCCACTGATTATACTATAAGTAATTTTTGCGTACCTAAGTGAACAATTTAGAACTTACTTGCTGATATGTTTCGAAACAATCATTTCATTTATGAAGAATAGTGTTAGCTTTGTAATTGAAACGATTGTTTTGAAAAGGGTTAGCAATTAAGTTCTAAAGTATTCACTTAGTTTCACAATAATTACTTATAGCAATATATTATTACAGATGGCAATGTGCACAAATGTGCTTAGACCAGTCATATTCTAGCAGTGCTCCATGTCGGTCTTCCCAGTATCAAGCTTGGTCAGGTACATGTACACTTAGCCAGGAGGATAGTCATACCACTCCAGATAGTTTTGTAGCGACCTCACAATATAATGTAGATTATATGGAAAATCAATGTGCTCCAGGTAATTCTATTTCAACATTGTTTTAACTAATTCATATTCTAATAGTTTTATTTTATCAAATTAAAAAAGGCAGTTATGCATTGTAGTGTTTAATAAAGAAGTGCTTTAAAATAAAGTTGAAAAAGTGTTTTTAAATATTTATTAATGTAATACAAACGATGTATTGCAATAAACAAATAAACTAATATATTGTATTTTTCAGAAATAAGCAATATGACATGTTGGACGGATCCTATAGTGAATCGAACGACTTTTCATTCTGATTTAGAAATATATGATCTAACACAAAGTGAGGTAATCATTCATTTAGACATAAAACACTCACATTCTCTTTTAATTAACAACATAATTTATCACTATACCAAAAAAATCAAATACTAGACATTTCCTTTCACTTAAAATATATATAGTATATTTTATATATAGCAGTGGCGAAACATGATAAATTAGCCTAGACATTTCTGACACAGAAGGTGAGTTTTACAGTTGGCAATCCCTCCCAAAAAATTTTATGATTATTCTACTGTTTGATATTAATGAAGGCTAGAGATATGCATTTGACTAAACTTACATTCAAATTATTTTGTAAACAATATTTAATTATAGTAGGCTTTTGTTTTTCAAACAAAAAATAAAGATATTAAAACAAATTATTGAACTAAATTAACAAAACTTATAAACGATATTTCCACATAAACTCAATTCTTCGATTTATTACAGCAAACTTCTGGATCATAGTTTTATAAAAGTCTTCTCCAGCTCTAATTTTTCCAAGAGCTTCTTTTCAGTAAATAGTAACAAATCCGCTCCCTTCCTTTGTGTGAATTTCTTTTACGTGTTAAATCTTTAAAGTGCCACAAAATGTCTTACCACCGACTCATTATTTGCCAATGTCATTTAGGTAAGCTTAGCTAAGTGCAATAGTTCATTTAAAGCACTTTCCAAATAGCCTTCATGTGAAAACTATATCAACTTTTGAAGATTTGTTTCTAGAAAAGTAACAGTTCTATGTATAACACTTGTTCATTTTTAAATACTTATTGGTCAAAGTTATTGGGATAAATTTTCTGAAGAGGAGACAATAAATTCTCAGAGAAATATTTTACTTCAGAAAAAGCAGTAATATTTTGAAGATAAAAAAGTTTAAAAGAACTGCAATTTTTTCAAATTATGAGTAGTACTTCTAGGTGAAGATTATCAATAATTTGGTAGATGGTAGTGGTCATGACCAAAAACAAGTAACAAGAGCTTAAATTACAATACGTGCAATAGACAGCAAGATTACTTAGGAAGCTTCAGCACTGAATTAGATGTGCTGACAACAGAGAGTCCCACTTGCTTACTCATGGCTGCTATCCATCTTCCTTTTGACAAACTATGGATAATTTTGTGTCTTTGTTTTTTCCTTTTCTTAGAAAACATATATAATTTTAAATTATACTATTTTGGTTAGTCATTGGTGCATCTATTATTTTGATGTATGACATATATAGTTTACATATATAATAGTACCTGTATATACTATACCTATACATATAACTGTGTAAATATATATATTCTGCAAGAGCTGGATATTTAATTACAATCTGGCACATTGAGATTCTTCTTTGCTTGCACCTCCTGTAGAACTATGACAAGAGCTATCGACCTGCTTGCGTACATCTCTGTTTTGCAAGGGCATACACTTTGGCATGTCCCACTTTTTCTGTCTAGCCTATCAGTAAATGATGTTTTTCTTTGCCATGCAACATTTCCTAACCTACTTTATAAAATAACAGTTTTTATGTCTCACATAAGATATTTTTTAGGAGAATATAAAATAAATAAATAAAATGGTTCTTAGAGTTTGCTTCTAAATTTATAATTATCATCTTTGAACTGTCTTTATAAACAAATAAAAACTTCTTGAAATTTTTAAAATGAGCATGTGTTTGTCTTTAGAAAAAGAGGAGTTTGTGTTTGATTTGGGTCTTGTACGTTCAAGAACTGTTGTTAGATATTTAACACTATGTGAGATTACTTATATATATATATATATATATATATATATATATATATATATATATATATATATATATATATATATATATAAATCGTATGTATGTTCAAATGTAGCTGATAAAAAAGTATTGTTTGAACCTACCATGAAGCAGTCTAGAATAAGTAATAGATCTATTTTAAATCTATAGGCTCAAGGGTATTTAGAAGATAATATTGTTTTAAAAGGTTAAAGATGTTCAAAATTATAGAAATTCTTAAACTGGGAAGTAGAACAATGAGCTGACATAGTAGATTGATGAGGGGTGTGTAAACAGTACTTTTCAAAACAAAGGTATTTTGATTACCAGAACAAAATACGTTTAAAACAGGCCAGGATTGGCTAAAAAAAGGAAGATGATTGGTAAAAAATAAGATGATCGATTCCTAAAAGCGATCAAGGAATCGAGGAAGAAGAGGCAGTGACGGTTTGGCAGTCGAGGAAGAAAGTCCGATGAGTCCGAGGGGATAGAAGTATGGGAGGTCGAAGGGGATCAGCCAAAATTTGGGAGCTAGAGAAAGAAGAAGGCCAATGAGGTGGAGAGGCCAGCAGTTCGAGGAGCTGGATAAGTAGTTCAACCCTGGGAGTAAGAGTTGAGAGGATAAAATAAAACACATCCTTGACACAAAGTGGATCACAACAGCACCACATGAAAGCTTCGAGGATCATCCAAGGTACTCAATCAAAATAAGTATCAGGTTATTAATTATTAAAAATTTAATATTTTGGTAATTAAATTAAAATTCAATAAGTAAATTCAGAAAATCGACATAATTCATTTTATTAAATTACAAGACATATCACAGCAGCCTCATGCCTATAGAAAAATATATTTAACATAAGTTGTTTTAAGATGATACCAGTATTAGACTAACTATTATTAATTTCTTTCTTATAAGTTATTTGTCATTTAAGAATTATTTCTGTTTGGTTTACCAGAGAAAATATTTTATGATATAAAAATCTAAAATAGTAGTTAAGTTTTAGTAAATTGAAGTTCAAATTATTTCATTTCAGTGATTTTTATTTGTTTGTTAAATCCAGGAAATCTTTCATTAAATTTAATACATCTGTTCAAAATACAGGCTTATTTAAACTTCAATACCACAGTGATACCACCCGACAATAAATTATTCTAAATAATATTATTTAGCAATAATGATAATAATAATATTAAATTTAAATTACTATTTTTTATGATTTTATTTAGTAACACATCAAAGTTGTAGTACGTTATAGTTGGCATACATAATGTGAGGTCATGTTATGATATATATATATATATATATATATATATATATATATATATATATATATATATATATATATATATATTAAAACAACATAGGTTATTCAAACACAAGAATACTTATTAATTTACATCCAAAGCTTTTCGTTGGTAAACAGTACCAACATCATCAGGAATGAAAATTACAGGAATGATGATGTTGGTACTGTTTACCAACGAAAAGCTTTGGATATAAATTAATAAATATTCTTGTATTTGAATAACCTATGTTGTTTTAAATTATTAAACAAGAAAACGTATTTCATATTTATATGTATATATATATATATATATATATATATATATATATATACACACACTCATTCATACTAACAAGGATGTCCACATGCTCTCTCTCTCTCTCTCTCTCTCTCTCTCTCACACACACATACACACACACATTCATTAACAATCTAGTCGTGTATATTGAGTTTGTCTATTTAAAAAAAAAATTTTTTTTGAACAAATTAATGAATTTATACACTTTAAGTCATATGCGGATACAATATGCGCTGTAGTAGCTTCTTTTAGTCTAAATAAGGACAGCAATCTCAGGAGATGTGTCTTATTATCAACTTCGCCAATAAATGTACTCTTGATTATTAAAAATCAGACTATATTCCCTTACCCCTGATTAAAAAAAATCGTTGATTTACTGAACTGAATTTTTTTAGAACAAATATTAATATTAACTATAAAGGTATTTTTACATGCAAAATTAATTCTAATATTTTTTTACAGTGTGAACGCAGGTGTACAACTGAAAACTACTTCCGTTGTATGGCATTTACTTTTCAATGTCCTACAGGGGGAAACAGAACATCTCGTTGTGTTCTACATTCTGATACTTCTTTAACTGAATTTAGTGTAAATAGTCTAACTTCTCAGCCTTGCTCTATCTACAGAGAAAGGATTCCGTGTATTGACTGTAAGTGTACCTGACTCAGAATAAAATAGTTTTAAATAAATATCTTTATTTCTGGGTAAGCTATTGAGAGCCAACGAATTTGGAATCTGTGATATACTGTCATTCAGCATGTGAAAAACTTAACCTAGTAAACTTAACCCTCAACATGAGTAACACACCATACCTCGGTTAAGTAAAATGTTTGCCAAACGGGTAAAACGTGACATTTAGTACTAGTTTTAAAAACTTTATCCTACTGAACTTCAAAAGAAATCAATTAGAGAGGTAAAAAATGTCAGCTTGGTATAAACTGACTCCTACACTGCAATTATCATGTTCGGCAACTTGGTATTTGTCAGCAAATCCTTATCGTAGCGACAGGGAGCCTTTATGGAGCCTGTATGTTCATGATTATGTGAAGTCATGGAATATATTAGACCCTTACTGCTCCATTAGACATTCCAACCTCCTGAGTGTGCTGCACTTTGTTTTTGCATTCTGTGTGTTCCATTATTCATTTAATTTTTCTATTTATTACGGTTATGAAAATTGTGTATCTAATCTTACATTACACCCAGAATATTGCTTTCAAACTTATCATACATAAGACAACATTTTGTTTTGTGTAAAAAATATGTAAACTGAACAAATGAAATTCAGTTTATTATTTTAGCCTTACCTAAATGTAAGAATTTTAATTTAAATAGACCTTTAAACAAATAGGAACTTTATTTGTACACACTAATACTTTGGGATTGGTAAATAGTCTATATTACATGGTTATAGTCCCCAAGGCTTAAAATTCCATTAATAGCCAAAATGACGAATTAATATTTTATAATATATACGGAGCACAAGAGTAAACATTATGAGAATGTTAAGTGGAAAAATTTACAACAGTTTATCTGATTATAAAATAACTTCAGCTAAAAGTTGCGAGATCAATTTTAAAACAATTATAAATTTACTATAATTACGATTAAATATTGATCACATACCTGTTTCAACAATAAAGTGGGTTTTATAATTGATCATTACACACTAATAAAGTATCACACACACAAACACACACACACACACACACACACACACACACACACACACACACACACACACACATACACACACACACACACACACACACACACATACACATATATACAAATGCACAAACACATACACACTGTAAGGATTACTGATGACAGAAATAACTACAGTGCTGAAACATTACATGTTGAACATAAATTCTAATGTTATGAGAATTAAATAGTGTAGTTATAAGTGTTTACTATATATTAGATAGTGTCTAATACCTAATTAGATTGGTTTCAAAGTTCATTTTTCTAATATCTTATTTATTATTGCCTAATATTGTTATGGTATCTTGTTAACCTAATGGGCTTACATTACCTGACTCTGGGGGTCTTTGCAAAAAGTTCTCTTTTATCACTCATCAACAGGCCTCTATTGTAGTCTATTGTTTTAAGCTTTCACTCAATTGTACCCCTTGGTGGGACCCTTAAATTACCTAAAGACACTTATTTGGCCTCATTACATTGACTAAAGATAATTTTAGTCATGCTGCAGCTACTGTCAGTGTTACGTCTGTGGATTGATCATCAGTATGGAATTTAGCAGCATTACTTTGTTTTGTCACCATATGATGAAAATTTATATTAAAATGTTTTTTAATTGACCATAAACTTGTAAGACAATCAATGCAATGTGTAAAGTGAGGTGAAATTATCCATCTTAATTATTCACATATGATTTACGAATGTGGTATTAGAAATTGCAGAGCTAAGAAGCATATAAGGGACAATACTGTTTTCTTTTTAGTGTGTAATACTCCCATGCAATTTCTCACCATGTTGGTAGTATGGATCATATAATATCCGCTTTTATGATTGTAATCGAGACTGGATTCTCGCGGCCTACAATATCAAAGTCATCAATGCGGTTAGAAAAATGGTTGTGGTTTGGTTACTGGAGAATTCAACTAAAAAAATGGTATAGTACAAATTGTGGAAGTAGAGCACGTTTTGAAAATGCAGATACAATCATGGAAGCTCGTTGGGTAGCTGGTGATATTTATAGGGGCAGTAAGAGCTTCATTACTGAAAGTAATATTTAAAAATGTGGAGCCTGGGTCGACAGTCATTACCAGTATGTGGTGGGATTACAATTCTCTGAGTCAAAATGGATACCCCACAAAACTATTAATCATTCAATTAATTTTGTTAGCCCTAGGGTTTGTAATATACATACATAGATAGAAGAAAGCCCCTGGACTAAAATAAAACATTATATGCAATGTAGAATAGGCAGAATGTCAGTGAGTACTTTTGAAACCTGCCTTACCAAATATGTAAGAAGAAATACGTTTTCATAAAAATGTGTTTTTTTCAAAGCAGTTAATAACTTTTATCCACATTGGCTATGTAAATAGTTAAGTTTGGATTAAGGCCTAGCTTAAGAGAAAGGAATAAAAAGATTAAAAAAGAATATTATGTGAATGTTTGTTTCGAATAGGCTAAGCAAGCTGTATGAAGAGAAATACTCTTTCAAGTTTAATCAATTTATTTTCAAATAATTGTAGTAGTTTTGGTCTGTATTCACTTGGCAGTTTATTCTGTACAGGTCTGAGTTTAATTGATTTGCAAAAGTGTCTTTATTAAAAGGGATAGGCCCACCAATATTTCTATGAGGGTGGAACAATTCAAATTCAATAACAATAGGTGACCCTTGAAAGGATCCCACTATTGTTGTTGGCCAGCTTATCTGACTGACAAGACCCTTATTATTATCTTACATTTTTTTTCTGATAATTATTTACAGTTTCATTATTTCTACAATCTCTTTGAAGTTTTTCCAAGAAGTAAAAATCATTTAAAATATATTAGTGAATTCAATTCAAATGTGAAAAATGATAAGCCTACTTTTATGCAATTAAAGAAAGACTGACATAAATATTTTATACAATATAATAATTTTTATTTTACTAGTGACAGTTTCGTGTGCACCAGACTCTATGCTTGTTAGTCTGAAAGAGAAGGCTTTCTCTGGTCATCTGTTTGTACTTGGTCACTCTCAACAGTGCACCGCTACAGGAAATTACCAAGATACCCTAAGTCTAGTGATTCCTTTGCCTGAAAATAACTATAGTGATAACAAGTGCGATGTTATGATTACAAGAGCTGTTGGTAATGTGAATAGGTAAGTAATTACACGATTTGTTTTTTTCTAAATTTCAACTACCCCAGGGCGGTAAACAACCTAAGCAGTTTAAGGCTATTATTGGAAAGTTGGCTGTTTAATGCTGAATGTCTAACATAATGTATAAATAACATTTACACAATTTGTAACAAAATATTTGCTATCAGTGGCTCTAGACTGATCGGGCCAACCAGCTTAAATTCAGTTTACAGTTTTCTTTTAAATTAAATTATTTTTACTTACTGGGCATTCGAAATGCTATTTTTTTATACTATTGGTTTGAATTTAGGCAATAGTCTATATGGCAATTTATTATTTTATTTGAAGTCTAGTTGACCTCAACTGTTGTTTTGAATAGCAAATAAATTGATAACTCTGTTACTGAAGTTTATCAGATCTGATTTTACATCTCTGTGAATACAACACACAGTCAAAGAATTAAGTCGGTCTTGGTTTATACTGTTCCTTAAACATGTTTTTATTCCTTTCAACATATTAAAACATTTTTCAGGCTATGTCATTGCAACTGATGTAGGCAAAGCAATTTTTCATAGAGCTTTGAATGTTTCGATAGACATTTTGAAGATCTTGAAATGAAATTTCAACAAAAAAAATAAAAGTTACTAATTTTACACTGCTTAACTAAGTGAATACGTAATTGCTTATTCAAAAAGATTACATTAAGAAACTTCAAAAATAAAAGCTCGGGCAAAGAAATATTCTGAAATATTTTGCTTTGATAAAATACCATTTACTAATTCATCAACTTTCCTTTAGCAATAAATATGTTTTAATATGATGAAAAATTGTTGACTAGAGAAGTATTTCTTGGTGAAATAAACTGTTTAGGTCAACAATTAAAAAACTGTAAAATATTTTTAAATTTTGCAATAGAATTTTCAGTTTATTCACAATATTCTTCTTTTGCAGAATCATACAAATTCTTCATATATTGCTTGTTTGTGGGAGTGGAACACATAGTGGAGCACATATTTGGGGGAAGGTCGAACAGCTAATGCTACATGGCTGTAGTAGTTTGATATTCTTCTATTTGTTCGTATGTTATGATTCAAAGTGTTTGAATTCATCTTTCACCAATAAACTGTTAGCAATTTGCTTTGAATAATGTTGTACAAAATATCAACATGTTTCATTTCATCAGAGAAAAGTTTAAAAAGTATAAACATTCTTCATTTTTAAGTAAAGTTTTCTATCCAGAAACATTCTTTGGAGTAGTATCATCACAACCATCTTCTTATTTTTATTATTTCAAAATATGTCATCATTTGATTTTAAATCCCTATTGTTGCCAACTTCACATAACTTCAAGTTCCATCGAGTTTGAAGAGTCATCAGTAATCTTTTAATAGAAATTGAACGCACTACATCGCTTCATTTTGGGTATTAGAAAAAGTAAAAACCTACAAATGTTAGCAATTTTATTATGAGTATTCTATTGATAGAAAGGCTTGTTCAAGTAAATGAGTAATTCACTGTTGTAAACCAAAATATTATAGATGGAAATGCGCTGTGACAATTGAATCCTTTGTAATATTTCCTAGTCCAAAAATTTTAAAATTTTGGAAAACAAAAATAACTACACTTCAAAATACACACAAAACTTTTTATAATCAATTTTATTTATAAAACAGAAACTATGTTTACAACATAAAAAATGTTGCTACAACTTCTCTGGATAGAATAGATTTCATTATTAAAAAAAACAAAGCAAAATAGTCTGCTAATAGGCCAACATAATGACTAGTGAGATGGCCTCTATTTTGATATATGTTTTTTCTGTCATTGCACTGGTCCTGTTCAAACCTTTCAACTATATAGGCCTACCTTGAGCATTAGTAAACATTATTATTTATATTAAAAAACACATCTAAACTATTATGTGTATTGTAAAGTAATTTCTAACTTTTGCCAATACCTTTAATTTTTGGAGCGTTACTCATTTTTTTAAATATTTTCAATATTATATAAGACTTTCTGCTTCGCCAGCTATAAATTTTTGCAGTTTTTGTGTCTTGTCCTTGACTCACAGAATTGAACAATACACTGATCTAATGTGGAAAGCGTTTGTTGAAAAATATTAGTAAGTAGTGGTTTTTGCCAAGGGATATCAATATCAGTTACTCGTAGAAAAGAAATAATTACTGAATTCTCAATTATCATATTATCAGAGTTGGTTTTGTCGTTTATATCAAATATTCAACCATAGAAATTATATGATTAAAGAATCAAATAGTTTTTGATTCCTTTAATTTTATGAAACTACTTTTTTATTTCCGGTTATTAGATATATTTTTTTGTGGCCAATGAGGTTTTTATTTATTCTTAAAAAAATAGAAATCAGTATCAATTTTAACTTATTCCGTAACAAAAATTTTTAAACTTATATATAGAAATATAGATTTATAACTTTAAACTAATTTACGTTTTCATGATTAACTTTGGAATTTTTGTAAACTTTGTCTAAAATGCCATTGATGATACATCATTTGACTTTGTTTTTACTTTAAAAAATAATTAAATCTTTAACAATTTTACCATTTATTCTCTGTTCTAGAAACTTGGTTCTAATGGTTATAAAAATATACACTACATTTTAAAAACTTTACTGATTTATAGAAAAATACAACAAAATTTAATAAATATTTCTTTTTAATGAAAAATATTTGAACAAACATATCATTTTATCCACTTGTAATATATAAGAATTTTTAAAATAATTAATTTTGAAAATAATTTGAACATAATTGGAACGTTAACGTCAAAGCTATTAAAAACCATGCTTTATAAATTACAAGAGAATTCAGCAAAGCTCAGACAAATAGACCTTTTCCAGTGTTACAGTGTTGGCAAGTGTTAGCGTGTTCCTTGAGTTCCTAAAGTCTCCTTTGCATAATCTGAATCATCAAACCTAACTTAATAACTTGGAGTAACTAAATTTTTAATTTAAATAAATAAATCCTTTTAAACCATAAAAAAAATTTTATTTATGTCCTGATGTACATTTTGATTACAAAGCAATCATCTCCAGAGGAAATTACTACAAGACTAACTTGTTAGTCTGTTAGTCTTGTAGTACTTTTGCTCTGAAGATGATGCTTTGCAATCAAAAGGTATATATGGACATAAATAAAATTTGTTTATAGTTTAAGAGGTTTTATTTATTTATAATTATGATTAGTTATTTCTCAGCCCACCTCACTGCTCACTTTTAAAATAGGTTTACGTTCAAGTAGTTAAACAGCAATAAGACACAATTTTTAACTAAATATGAAAACACCGAATATTTAAAAATTAATCATTGTAACAGTTTTTATTTGAGCTATGGAATTGGAGGAGCCTTGTTTATTTCAATACAAAATTATTTTTTAAAACAAAATTGCCACAGACTACACTGGTGGTTTCCAATGCTTTTCATTTCACGTACCCCTAAAAAGGTTTTTCCAATGAAAAGTACCCCTTATTCCTCGACGTGATAAGACAATGAGTGGTCTCGTAACTGCCTTGTAATTAATGGGTGGAACGGGGGTAACCGGGTGTGTATACAATATTTATGAGTGAGCAACACGACAGACGGTTCTCTGAAAGTTTCTTATAATCAAATCACAAATCCATTCCTGCATTTTTATTGTTTACCTAAATCTGGAGTAGATGTTTCCCATCGCCATTCTATTCTGTGGTTTCAGCCACACTCAAACATACAAGCTCCAAGCAATTTCCGATCTACAACACTATCTTGTCAACTACTAGTGTAACCTCATATTGGTTTAAAATCTAAATTGTGAAATATTGATGTCCGCCATTACTGGTATTATTTTTGCGTACCCCACGTAGGCTTTTTGTACCCCTGGGAATACGCGTACCACAGGTTGGGAACCACTGGACTACACTCATGACCAGTGTTGTCTCAGATGGCAAAACGAATAGCCACTAAAATAAATAAGATTTTAGGACCCACCAATACTTTCTATGTAAATAAAACAATGGCTTCACTAATACAAGGTTAGGCGTGAAATAAAAAAAAATTAAAATTAAAGTAAGTTGTATCTATCTTATTTTTTTTAGAACTTTAGCATCAGCTGTAATTGTGGTCCAGAAACACAAGTTAATACAAACTGCCAGTGATCGAGTGATTAAAGTAACCTGTCTTGTTGCGGAGAATGGGACATTGACACCCGCATATAACAACCTTACACTGAGTGCAGGATTCTCCGTTAGAGATCCCAGGTAAATTTTTATAAGATCTCAACCTATAATAAAATTGTAAAATATATTAGAATGAAGTGTGTAAAATAAAGTGACCCATTTATTTCTTTAAATGATTAGTTTAAAGAAACAGAGGTACTAAAAAAGTTAATAAATTGACTAATAATTTTGAAAATTTGTTATTGTTCATGACAAGTTGGTTGTTAATATCTTATAACAATACAGAATTACTTTTTGATCCCATTATTTCTAACTGTCAAGAAATGAAACTGGGAAACAACTGCAGCAGAAGCGGCAGAAACGTGAGGCAGAAGAGTTATTAAACAAAAACGTTATCTCCAAGTATGAGATAATATTTTTAACAACTTGTATCAATATAATTTCTGGTTGCAAGTAATTTTATAATGTAATAAGTTAACTAATAACTTCTTAAAAGTATTTATACTTGAAAAACCATGAAATGACATTTTTTCAGTATTCCTTCCTCAAAAAAAATTTGTGATTTTGTAAATCGAAACAAAGTACATTAACTATACCATATGATAGATGTAGAAGATGTTTTGGAAATTCTGTATTTAACTCATGGATGCCATGAACTATTGAATTAGTTGATAGTTATTAAATACAGTTAATTTCCATTTAATCAAAATTTAATGGAGAAAATTGATTTGTAGTGTTCAAAATACAATTCAAGGATATGGAGAAAATGTTAACTCAACATACCCACCAAATGCTCGTCTGCGAATAATAGATGTAAATAGAGGAGGAAGAGATGCTTCTGTTACAGATTTAGGAGATGAGTTGGAATTTGTCATTAATGTGGATCCACCATACAGTAAGTTCTTAATTACTTAATCACCATAAAGTCTCTTGATTTGTAAAACTATACCATTGATTCAAAACGATACTTTTCTATTTATTTTGTATAATTAGCCTTTTTAATAATCTCTTTTTTACCAATTTATGTCTATGGTACACATACTTTTTAAAATTTCCTCTCTTGTCTTCATTCCAAATAATTTTATCTACTTCTATTTTTTTGTCAAATATCATATCAAAATACAAGAAAATAACTTGAATTGAACCTCGCCTCGAAAATTTTCAGGGCTCTCAGGTTGTGCTTGAGAATGGTTGGAGTGAATAGTGTTTTTTATTTCTCATAGTTTACAGATATGTTCTCGAAACTTTTACCAAAATACTACTGGTATTTTATTCAAATAAAATAGCTATGTGATTAAATCATTAATATTCAATTAGTTTGTGAAAATAAAATAAAATCAATAATTTTTTATTCATGTCAATAATAAAATAAAATTGGATATTTCATAGAGAATTCAGTCATATTTTTACTATCGTCCAAACATATAACTACTGGATATATATTTTACAACGATAAGGTACAAATGTTTGATGAAAAATATATTATTGTTGCTGGTGTAGGTATTGAGAAAAATTAAAATGTTTTTATTTTCACAAAAGAGAAAATAATTACATAACCATTTTTTCTATTACTGTATTATGTGTTTTTTTCTTATTCATAAGGCTTCCATAAAAATAATTTTAAAAACAAATTTCTTGATGTTAAAAAAACAAAATATATTTATTTAAATTTTTTAGATGTTTCAATGTTAAGAGCAGGCCATCTGATTGCAAGTTCAGGAAGTGGCCAAGACTCTTTACTGTTATTAGATTCAAGAGGTTGCCCTCCAGACCCTACAACATTTCCTGCAGTTACTGCAGAGAACTCAACAACTTTGGTTGCCAAGTTTCGTGCTTTTAAATTTCCTGACTCCATGATGATAAGATTTAGTCTAGTGCTGACATTTTGTCAAACTGTATGTCAACCTGTAAGTATCATTGTAATAGATGATGTCTTTTCTTTAAAAATTAAATAGAAAATGTAATGAGATTGTTAAAATTTATATATTATATTTTAATGAGCAGCATTATTTATAAACAATGTTGAACATTTTCATCATTTCATTACTTCCTTGTGTGTCATTATTGGCAAAAATGTTTAATGTACAAACACAAGCAATATTAGGTTGAATAATATTATTCAAAACAATAATTGATTCAAATTGATTAACTTTTTTATAAAAATTATGGATTAATATTTTCAAATCCGATGATAAAACCGAGTTCCACCAAACAGAGTTTAGTAAACCAGTTTTTAATAATTACAAGAAAAAACAAAAAGTCATTAATGATATTTACTTGTTTTAAATTAAATTTAATTATGTTTAACACACACTCTAAAAATAATTAAATATTAGTTATTGTTTATAAAAGCAATTATATTATTTAATTATTAAAAAAATATATATTACTTTTATTTAAAGTATCGCCATTATTTATAAAAATATAACCTTCAAACTCTACTTTCTTTATACCAATTTTGGAATTAAAAGTCATTTATTTGTCCCTTTCCATTCATATAGATATTAACCAATAAAAACTTTCTAAAATGAAATACAATGTCTCAACTCACAAATAAAATGTTAAAGGTCTTATTTTTAACATTTGTTACTAAAAAACACAAAGATTTGATACATTAAATCTCTGAAATATAATAATACTTTTCTAACTGGATTTAAAAATTCTATTTTTTTAAATTCTAAACAACTTATTTAGGTTTAAAGATAGCTAATTCTGTCCATAGATTTTTCAACAGATTTTGAAATAATTTTAATTAAAAGGATTATTGAATTTCATATTTTATTAAGCATGGGCTCATGTTATTAACAAACTAAAAATATTCTTTAAAGAAAATTTACTCACAAAACAAAATATACAAATACATAAGGTTAACACCATTTTGTGTCTATAGACAGATTGTGGAAATGGCCTAAATTCTTATGGTAAACGTAGGAAACGAGATACTGAAGATGTTGTGGAAGAAGTTCCTTTGCAGTTGGTACTAATTGTACGGGAAGTAAATGATGAGAAAAGGCTAGAAGTACCAAATCCACGCCTAAGTGAAGAAAAAGGTATAGTATTCTTGATTAAAAAATTTATCAACTTTATCTCTTTTATTCAATAAAAGTTAATTGGAGCACATATTAGGTGGAACATTAATATGTAAGTGGTACCACCCTAGCAAATAACCATTCTACGATAACTCTTGTTTAATAGTGTATCATTTATTCAATACAATTGGTGTCTGTTTCCCAGTAATTTCATATTGATTGCGTGTTAGACCTAACAAGTTATTAATGCCCAATGCAAAAGTTAAAACATACATTTTACTATAAGTAATTATACCGTAACTAAGTGAATACTTTTAAACTTACTTTTTGATGGGTTTCGAAACAATTGTTTCATTCACGAGGCTGACACTCTACTCAGCAAAGCGTATCGCCCATTCTTTACGAGTAGAGTGTCAGCTTCATAAATGAAATGATTGTCAGAAAGTAAGTTTAAAAGTATTCACATAGTTACCCAATAATTAGTTATAGTTTAATTAGTGAATTCAAGATGATTACAAGCAACATAAATTTTACATTGCACTAGATGAAAATATTCACGAACAACAAGGTAAGAAGTAATTTGATTATAACTAAATGTTGTTTTATAGATTTATTAATGGTGGGGACTATAAATACTGGTAAAATGGTATAAATGTCATATCTGCTTGTCGAACATGACTTCTGTCCTGCTAGTGCATCATTTTCAATTACATATCCACTCAAACATAATTAAAACATCATCTTGTCCATTCATTTACTCTCGACTTATCTAGTTCTGAGTAAAGGGAATCCCTAAAAGTATAAGTTATCTTAGAGTAGTTGGTGTCATTATAAATAAATTTTACATATCACTAGTGATATTCTTGTATATTAATTGTTTCTTAATTTTTTTTTTCCTTTGCAGAAGATGCTTTTATGTGTGCCAGTTTTGGAAGTACTGTACTGGTTGCAGTAGGTTGGGTATTATTACAATTCATTTTATTAATTGCTTGTTGTTGTGCCCTTGGGCGAAGAGAAAGACAAAGTGATCAAGTAAGTTTACAATCTGACTTCAACCATAGGCCCTTGGGTTGGGTTGATCATCTAAATTCATCCAAAGTTAAGTAAGTGAAAATTTGTTTAACAAGTTACTTATTTCTGTTAAAATTACCTTTAATAATCCTGTAATAATATTTTAAAAGCACTGTTAATTTTACTCTTTAATTCCTAACTCACTTGATCTTTGCAATATGCAAAACTATGTCTGTATTTAAAACCTTACACCTGATTTAGTATAAAAATGTAATCTATTAAATCTTGAAAAAATCATTAACTAAATCTAGGCTTACTTAGTAAATCTTTAAGGTTAATTATTTAAATGTATTTTTGTCAACAAAACAGACAATTGGCGTAAATATCTTAAGTTATGAAAAATAAAATTTAAATAGACATATTTTAGAACCTTTTTTCAGCATTTAACACAAAATTATTAGAAGTTTTAAAAATTCACTTAGACTATAAAAAAATTTAATTTTTGTGTTAAAACAAATTTTAACTTTTGCATATAGCCTACTTAATTATTCTGCCTTAAAACCTTTAGTGATCTGATCCTAATACATCACTCTTCAAGATTTCAACAGAAAGTAAAACTTAACTGACTTCAATAAATATAATTTTAAGTTCTTGAACTTTGTAGTCCATTACGTTCAGTGAATCTCAATTAATCTCTTAAACAATAGTTTATCATTATCCGAACTTTAAATTTTTTAAATTTGTTAAAACATACAACTTTTTCGATCCCTGTGTGATGATCTTCATCAGTATCTTCTCACATAAATAATTATAAGTGAAAAATACTTCATAATATTAAATATTAAAAATGTGTACCAAACGGTTTTGAAGTATGGAAGTAAAATTCAAAGTATTTTTTAAAACTTGAATATTTTTTTAAATCAGAACACACAGTTTTTTTCCTACTGAACATTGAAACATTTTGTTTTTAATTAAACTGTTTTTTTTCAACCTTTTAAGCCTTCATAATATTTCTGACTAAAAATGTTCAATCATACATATGAAAATATTATTAACTTTATTATTATACACAATATTAACTTCTACTTCAATTTCATACACATTTTGTTTCTATGCAAAACTTCTACATGTGAAATTATGAAAAAACTTAAGAATAAATAAAACTATTGAAATATGTCACTAGAGATAGGGAAATAAACAAAAGAAATGTCAACAGAGTAAATTTGTTCTAAGAGAATCAAAACAACTAAATATTTTTTCAAGTTATAAATCTATACAAATTATAAACAATACTGTTCAGCAATAAAAGGATTATTAATAAAAATCAGTACAAAATTAATTTACCTCTTTATTCCAATTATAAGTTATTTATGATTTAATAAATTTTATTATTTTTAAAAGAAGGATGTATTAAAACATATTTGTTTTTTTAGCCCTGGTTTTATCGATGACGTAAGACCAAATACTGCAGTTAGTAGCTAACACTTCAGAAAGTAAGTACAACATTTTTTAATCATACTATATAACTTTATATTATAAAATATTGATTTTATTACATTGTAACTGCACTTCTTCAGTTTTCAAATATTAATGTTATACATTAATGTCATAACTACTATACATATTTTTAATAAAAATACTCCTAATCATGTATTTAACAAAACATTAATTTCTTTTCACTAAACAAATTTATTTTTACAGTTGCTAAATAAATTCCTTGACCAAGATTTCTTTCTGATTTATTCTAAAATGCAGTTTTTTTAACACTTCTGGATAAGAAACCATTTTAACAAAAATAAAGTATAAAATACAGATAATATGACAAATTATCTAATTGCAAAAAAATTCAAATGATAGAAAAAATCTGTTGCAGTTTTGTCATAAATATCTTTTACATTTTGACTAATGTTTCATTTGATACTTTCTATTTCTTACAAATATCATTACTTATAGAAATATAAATAGCACACTTGCCTGGCCTTTGGTACTTTTGTTATTTTCTACCAAAAATTCATGATTTACTTTGGCTGGTTAAATATATTAAATCAAGGGTCAATAGCATTAAATGGTTACAAAAAATTTAATGATTCTATGCTTTAATTCGAAGTGTCTAAGTTTAGTTTGTTAAACGCACAAAAACCTAGTATAATTAGTAAGATTGTATAAAAGAAAGAAATACAAATATCTAATTTTTACTAACTAAATTAAACAAAACTTGCAGTTTTTGTGTTGTTTAACTTGGTGTGATTTTTCTTATAAGTTACAATTTTTTTATCATTTGGCAAAAAACACTACTTATGTAAGAAGTGGTATTTTAAGTTAATTAGAGCTTAGTTAGTGAAAACAAAAAATAAATAATAATATAGTACAACTACATACAGACCCAACAGAGAAATATCACAGAACCATCAAACAACTAATTAATACATCTAAATACATTATCAACAAAAACAAAAAAATCCCACCTAAAACAAATCCATTCTAAAGCACTTACCCTCCCTGCTCTTCCCAAAATTCACAAACAGAACGTCCCCATCCGAGCCATCATCAACTACCAGAATGCCCCTGCACATAAATTAGCAAAATACATGGACAAAATAATCAGACAATCCATAACTTAAACACAGAAACACAAATAAAAAACAGAACAAACCTCATAAATAAAATAAAAGACATAAACATACAATACAATTCAACACTACTATCACTCGACATAACAAATATGTACACCAACATACCCTTACCCGAAACGCTCAACATCCTAGAAACCCAATTAATGCAGAACAACATACCTAAAACCCATGTTACCGAAATCATAAACATCCTCCAAACCAACACCAAACAAAACTATTTTACCCACAACTCCAACTTCTATTCACAACCAGATGGCCTATCCATGGGAAGTCCTATCAGTAGTGTCCTAAGCGAAGTTTTTCTACAACATATAGAAAACACCAAGATACTCGCAAACAATACACACGCACACAAACTCGTTTACTGGCACAGATACGTCGATGATATCATAACACTATACAGAGGCAACTCCCGTCAATGCGAAAAACTCCTCACCTACACTAATAAAATACACCCAAAACTCCACTTCACTTCAGAAATTGAAACCAACCGATCCCTAAACTTCCTCGACCTAACCATAACAAAAAGCCACACACAAAAACACAGCTTCAACATTTTCAGGAAACCCATAACAACAGACACACTTAGCCACAACACCTCAAACCAGCCTATCCAACACAAACACTCTGCCTTCAGATCCATGCTCCATAGACTTAAAGAAGTCCAAATGACCACCGAAAACATAAACAAAGAACTAAACACAATTAAATATTTAGCATACACAAATGGATACAACACCACAATAATAGACAAACTATGGTACAAAATACAAAAAAACACTACAGGGAAAACAAATACATCACATTACCATTCATAAACAAAACAACAAACAAAATAGCCCGCAAATTTCAAAAAATAGGATACAAAATAGCATACAAAACTAATAACAAGTTACAATACAAAATAGCATACAAAACTAATAACAAGTTATAATACAAAATACAACACAACACCCACAACAAAGATAAACTACAAGCACCAGGCGTATACAAACTGAACTGCGACAAATGTAACAAATGTAACAAATTCTACATTGGATAAACAGGTCGCAGCTTTAAACAAATAGTTGAGGAAACAAACAGAACACCAACTCAACATTTTACAATCACATAAGAGAAACAGGACACAAATACACAGACATTTACCATAACCTAGAAATCCTACACATTAACAAAAAAGGACCACATCTCAAGACACTAGAAGAATATGAAATTTACAGACATACAAAAACACAAAGTACAAATATATTAAATGAACAAACACAATACAAATCACACATACTATTTGTTACTATCGAAAACCTACCTTTAAAACCGTCAACGCTTGACCCAATATCTCCAAGCAGAAAACACTGATGAAGATCGGCACATAACAATCGAAAATGTTCTGTCTCAGTAAGTTTTAACAAATCACTAAATTTAAAGTTCATATAGTCATAAACTATTGTTTAAGTGATTAATAAGATTCACCGAACATAATGGACTACAAAATTCAAGGGAACAATTTATAACAGTAAAAATTAAAACAGTTTACTCTAAATCTCACTACACATTAGTTTATTAAAACAGACTAGTTTTGATGACGATATCGCCTTCATCAAAGTGAAGTTAGTGTCACTAAATGATGAAGTAATAGCCAAGCACTGGTGTGTTTGTTTTAATAAACTAATGAGTAGTGAGATTTAGAGTAAACTGTTTTAATTTTTACTGTAGTGGTTTTTTTCCCAGTAATACATAAAGTGTAATAAATTAAACTACTTCAAATACAACTATGAAAACTAATGTCTAAATAAACATCAATTTGTTGTAAAATAAAATTAATGAATATCCTTCATATATTTTTGTTCATAACTTATATTTAAATCGTTGTATGATTTCTTTTTTTTACTTGGTCTGGCACCTAAAACCCATTAAGTCCTCATGTTATCAAGCCATTTGAGAATTATTGCCAATGTCTTAATCTGGGGATTTCATTTACACAAATAATTGAAAGTGTCGCATAAATAACAGGATGAAAATCGTGGGAAGAAGAAATCCTGATTGGTAACCATACAATTGGTCATACAGGAATCCAAGGAGGCGAGATGTCCTTACAAAGATATTTTAGTCAGTCTATGACAAAACGATAATTCTATTCCTACTCAAAACAGGATTTGCACAGAAAATTAATCCTATATACATTAACTTATAGGAAATGTAGCTGTAACTCCTGAAATAAATCAGTGAAGCTCTTATTTAGTAAATGTTACTTCAATTAACTGGATTTTTTAATAGAAAGAGCAGTTGTCTCTGTGTGGTGTTTTTATCTGCCCAGAGTAAAGAGAAGGACTGATGATATATGTATTTGGACCTGTTTTATTAGCTTGGACCTAAGTGTTGTTTTGTGTTAGGAACTTTAGTAAAATGTTTAATTTAGTGCTTCTAGGAGTTGTGATTATTCTTAAAACTTTTGTTGTAGGATCTTTATGTGTTTGGGTTGCCTGTATAGCCTAAAAGGTGAATATACATATGTGAATATGTTTCTTAGCATGCTAACATGAATAGCAGTAGCAACCCTTAATGATGGAGAGCTTATCATGTTAAACATAGAATGTAGATGTAATGCTCTAGGTTGTTTTCGTTTTAGTATACGTATATTGAGCTAGTCCCTGCGTGGGCTATTCCTCTTACTTGATCTTTCTTCATAAGGTTATCTTTATTCAATTGTGTTTTGTCTCGAACCTGAGTCTTTTGAGTCATTTAGTCTTTTGAATTAAGATCTGAAATGAAAATTGGTACCAACATTGAAAATACTCATTTTATGCGGAATTTAAAATAAAAGTAGATTTTGAAAAATGTATTATGACAAAAATTCGTTCACACTAAGTGATCTTCATCAGTGTATAATCCTAATTGATTATTTCTCTGATTATGTCCCTTGTTTTGTGATCTTGTAATGTGTATCTGTACTATCTTCCCCCAAAACGGATTTTTATTTATACAAAATTTCATTTCTTATATTTTTGAGTGTCTTTATTATATAATAATAAATTTAACTTACTTTTGTTAATACAAGTTCTTCACCATTGTCTATAAAACAATTTTTCCAATATTTTTGCCTACTGTAAATCTACTCCCAAGTTTTCTTCTCATTCTTGATACATTTTCATCAATGTTTAAACGGTATTAATAACTTTACATTAGTTTATGACTACCTGAACTTTAATTTTTCTTTTTTTTTGTAAGTTTGTAAAAATTTACTGAGACAAAGTTTTTAATCGCTTGTGACGATCTTTATCAGTAAATTCCATACTATTCTAGTGTGTTGAGATGTGGTCCTTTTCGATTGATGTGTAAGATTTCTAGGTTATGGTTAATGTCCTTGTATGTGTGTCCTGTTTCATGTAGATGAGTCGGTGCTGTGTTTCATTGATTGAGTGTGCTCTTTAAATCTTTGTTGGAATTTGTAACCTGTTGGCCCTACGTAGCTTCCAAAAAAGATTTAAAGAGCACACACAATCAATAAACAATACCAACTCAGTATTTACCAATCACCTAAGTGAAACAGTGCACACATACACAGACATTAATAAAAGCTAGAAATCTTATACATAACAAGAAAGGACCACATCTTAATACACTAGAATAGTATAAAATTTATAAACACACAAAAAAAACAAGAATCAAACATATTAAATTAACAAAATCAATACAAATCCCATACACTCTTTGACACAATCTAAAACCTGCCTTTAAAACTGTTTCTGCTTAACCCAACAACAACTCTAAGCGGAACATTTTGATACTGATGAAGAGCGCCACAAGCGATTGAAAACGTTATGTCTCAGTAAGTTTTTACAAATTTACAAAAAAAAATAAAGTTTGGATAGTCATAAACTAATGTAAAGTTATTAATTAAGTTTCATCGAACGTAATGGACTACAAAATTCAAAAGTTTAAACCTTATCCTTCTGGGCCTGTACCATATATTTTGCTTTGGAATTAAAAATTAATTCCATGCCCTATTTTTTTAATAATTAATAATTTTCTAATAAAATATATAACGACATCAACATCTTCACCTAGAACAACTTGGTGACAAGCAAATAATACAGTTTTAATACAGTCCTCGACAATATGTACTCTTATTTTACTACATTTCTTATATTAATGATTCAGATCTGTGTTTAAGTAAAGTAAAAACTAAAACCTAAATACATGCCAGTTCATAAAAATATCATGAGTTCAAGTAATAATTTTTAACTGTCTAAAGTTGGTAGTTGTAATTATTTGATTTCACTGATTAAATCATAAGTAATTGTTAGAAAAACTAAGTGAAAACTATTAAATCACTAGTTGATGTGTTTTGAAATACCTTTGTTAATCCTATAGGACTCGCGCTAATACCTGTTACACCAGAGATTGTGCGGGGTAATTTTTTACCCCAACTAGTTTTCAGGTCAATATCAGTACAATAGTTGGTGTTATAAATATTAAAAAAATTTTAAACATATATTGTTATACTATAAAAGATATGAACAAACACATACAATATGATTTTCATTTTTATACGTCAAAATACTCTTCACATACTTCAACTAAATGGTCTTTACAAACACTTTTCCCACAATTTGCACAGCATTTTGTTGTTTTTTGTCTAAGTTCTTAGGGTTAAAATCACACCTGTAATTAAAATGTTTGTTTGTAATATTGCCAAATATAAAGCTATAGCTTATATTATAAATATTTTTTTTTGTTGTTACAATTATTATGGAAACAAAATACTTCATAAACAAGAATAGTTTACAGACACAATATACATCAAAACGTAATACTTGCAAGAAAATATACAATCTGTGTCTTGACATTGTTCAAGCTACTATATCCAAACTATGTCTCTCTACCTTGAAAAGTTACCATTTTTTGCCTGCGTATATTTATCTGTGTAAGGCACTATGTAATAAATCAAATAATTATCAAACATATCTGATTCCATGCTTTCAGGTTTGTATTTGAATTTTTTGCTTTTCCCTTTACACCTGGCAAATGAATTAATATAGATACGGGAAGAGGCTCTTACAATTTAAATGGGCCGGTTCGCGATACCAATTTGTGGGTAGCACAATCACTCTAACTTTTTTGTCAATTTAGATTTGTAATAGTAACAAAAAACAGGTTCATTATAAGAAAAACCATCTTTGCCATAGGTGTACTCATCCAAGTTGTTCTAAGCGACACTTTTTAGAATAATTTTCCTCTAAACTATCATTCACGTTATTTATATTATCAGAGTTACTGGAACTTTCAATTCCGAAATCCAAATATCGGTCAATGACTTAATAAACAACACTAGCCTGATCAACATCACTGTAGGCACTTTGTACGCTCTCTGAGTAATAAACACTTTCATCAACATTATCACTTTTTTCTTGAAGATCCTCCATATACTTCATTTTCTGTCTCTTGTAACAAGTGATTTATAAAATGTGTGACGTCTCTTATCCCCATGACAAAATATGAACGTAGATAATTAAAACGAACTTCAGTTATAAAATCCTCACAAAATACAAAGCATAATACAATTCACTCATAACAATCTTGCAAAATAACAAATAAAAATTAACCTTTGTTATAAAAATCTCGCAAAATACAAATATATATAGAAGGACCAGTATTGTAACGAGAGGATTTGTGCGGGGTAAAAACTTTCCCAGCTGTTGCAACAATAACTTCAAACCGTTATAAGTAAACAAAAACTGTCAAACTACGAGATGTAGGGACAGAAATAGATACAGGACAAGTTAATTAGAAGGTATGTAGGGCGTGAAGGAATTTCAGGGTTTGCAACTGTTTTATAATCTTCGTTGGAAACTCACTGGGAGAATAATTACCCAGATTGAGTCCTCAAGGGTTAATGAAACTACTAATGATTTTATTTTCTATTATTCAGAAATAATATGTGAAATATTTTATTTTTGTTGTATTTGTTTTCAAAATTTATTGCTACTAATAATTCAATTAATTGTTTACTTTAGGTCTACAATAAATTAATTATGTTTATATTTTCTATGTTTTAGGGAAACATGCAGTTTATTTCAAACTATAAAGTTAAGGACAAAATGTGTGATTTCATTTAAATAAGACTTTAAACTGTTAAACATATTATCTGTCTATAAAATATGTATAATAGTTCTTAAATTACTTTCTATGTTTTTTTATATATTTTATAATAATGAAACTTGCTTAATTTTATTTTTTGTGACGTTAATACATTTTGCAATATGTTTAAAGCTTTTTTAAATTAGTTTTTTTTAAAACAATTATAATCTATTTTGAGTTATTAAATTTCTTTTATTATATTGTTAAAAAATTGACTAGTAACTTTATGTAGGTTTTATGAAAGTAGATGAACTTTACAAACAACTTTATTTATAAAGTTAAAACTTCACTTCCTTTATAGGATTTAAGGCTTAATAGAAAAAAGTGTTAGTAAAGGATGAGCCTTGTTTTTAATATAGTCAATGTGTTTTTTTAATCTTTTTAAACTATAGCCTGTATTCCAATACAGAATTTATTACAGTCTATACAGTTTAGTTTCTAAATTCCTGGTACTTGAAGATTTTATTTGATATTTTGTTGAGTCATATAATAATATAGCTTTGTACAATGTATGATACATTGAAGATTGTAATTTATTTTAAATACTACTTTGTACCCTTTTTAATACATTGTATATATAAAGAAATGGAAATTATTATCATAGTCATTGATCACCTATGGCACAAAATAGAAAAGAAAAAAATATCAGAAACAATATTGAAATTCATTACATTCTCATATACCTCAAATAGTATCCCTTAGAAACTGAGAAAAACAGAGTACAGAATAATGTTTAAAATAAATTTAAATGCTAGATATAAAACAACAAAAATAATCCAAAACAAAATATAACCACCAACTACATACTAAACTATACACACTGAAAAATTATTTTTATGTTGGGTAATCAGGTTACTGTGTGTGTGTGTTTAAAAAAGTTGCAGAACAGACACTCACATAAAAACCACAAACTTATCACTTGCTAATCAAATATTAGAAACAGCTCATAATTTCCCCTACATCAATTTCAATCGAGAAGTACTTCACGTCCTCAGCTCCGACTCATTAAACCAGTTTGAAATTACACGTGTAACTGAATACAAAAAAAAAACTTACAAACTGAATAAACTCAATAGAAAATGCATATTATAATGCTTGACTACATTTTTGAAAACCAGTTTAAAACTGGTGCCACTCAGCTTTATAATCATTCTGGTAGATAACCTATACACTGATAACAATTGTCAAACACAACCAAAACAAATTTTTTTTCCAAAAAGTTATTTAAAAGTTTACTTTAATTTTTTATTCCAAATTCTTAAATTATAAATTTTAATTTTGAAAGCTTCACCAAATATGGTGGACAGCTAAATTACTACATTTCACATAGTCATATAAAAAAAGATCATACTGATATGCCACATATGTAGACTAAATAGATTGAATTTATTGAATAATATGAATGTATAGAGATGGTAATTATTAATATTTAGTCCCAGAGAGTCAAAGTGAATATTGATGTAAGTTTGGGAGTTTCTTGATTTCATATACCTCTGGAATGACAATATCCCATTTCTCAATTCCAGGACAATGTAGATCTATTTCTATGACATATCTCATGTGACTAGATCTATGTATTGATGGTCTAGTTGTGTTCATAACCCCAATATACTGAATATATCCGTCCATTTTGTTGTTTAAAGCTTTGGTTAAACCTCTGGCTAGGTCATTATACCTGGCAAAAATTACACTTTATAAGCTGATACATTTTTCTGACTACTCTTAATTTTTAAATCCATTCTATTTGTTTGGATATTGAATTTGTTTTGTCATATTTGTAGTTCATTTTTTATATTAAGCTATTAAAACAATTATTTAAGATTTAAATTCATTATAGAAATATATATTAATTGTAATTATATAATTAAATTAAGGTTATATTTTAGGTTTAAATTAGCAAGTTGTTAATGGCCTGATCTTTAGCCGTATCAAATGTTCAACTGATTCTGTGTTCTTAATATACAAATATTGTGAGAATTTTTTAAAACTATTTATCATGTTTAATCTCTTTTACTGAAAAAGGTTAAGATTCACATGTTACCATTAACTATAGTCGCCTATTATTTTAAATACTTAGTATAGTTCTAGTATTGTTACCACTAATAATTTTTTTAATAAATTTGATTTAGTTTAATTTAACAGTACATGTACTCATTTTTTAAATTTTATTTTAAACTTATTCATTCCACTTCCTAATACTTAGAAATAATCAAATAAAAGAAGACATGGAATTAAACACAAATTGCTCACAAAGAATGCATTTTATTAATAGATATTCTAAACTAGTAGATCAAGTTGAAGATGGGTTCAAATATTTGAAAGAGATAAAACTTAGAAATATCTTATTGTATTTTACTTTAAAATCTCAAATTTTATCTATAACAGTTTTTAATATGTGTGTTAAAAGTTTTTTAAAATAATTTTACTTTCATAAATACATTTAATATCACACTAATATATATTACGTACAAATGTCATTTTAGTCTACTAGAACTTAATGAAGGTATTGAAAATGTTTTTGTTGTAATTTAGTTTTTGAAAATATTCTTAGCAGAAGATCTAACCTGAGGTTAAAATTGCTTAAAATCCATCATGATTCAAACAATCTTAAATTTTCCAGTTTTTGTGTTGTACGTCTTGTGGTTTTTATATAAATTACACTTGTTTGTATTATCTTGACAAAAAAAGCACTACTTACTGATTTATTCAGCGGGTGCATTTCCCGCTAGGTCAGCACGTTTTTCAATGTGTGAAATACTGACAAGACGTTGCTCAGGTCAAGGTGGCTAGAATACAAGGTGGTACCGTTCCGAGCATATTTCTCAGATCCCCGCACACTCTACTAGTTGTGCGCCTATAGACTGTCGCTTACCAGACGGCCCTTGTGCATAGTCTCAAAACCTTTACTCCTTTAGTCATAATTCTATCGTACTTCCGTTGTATAGACCAGATTATTGGAATATTCTTATTTCAATAATATAGGTACAGTTTATAGGAATTGTATCTAAATGGTATCATTAGACTAGTATAATAGATATGATGTTATAAATTATAACCTGGTTTCTCATTGTACATATTTACTGTTTGTTAATAATAAACGCTGTTCATCATAGATATTATGTGTCGCGCACTTAGAACACAAACATTTTAAGCTTAACTTTGTTCCTGTTGTCTTCACTAACACTTTATTCATTCTATTTAAAAACTTTATTCTAATAAACACTCGGTTTCTTGCTATTGTTTTATAGAAATGTTAGGATAGAGAACACAGAACAATAAACAAAATGTTCACAATTTTCTTAAACAATTGTTCTCTTCATTATGAATCGCTTCAAATATTCTGTTCCCTAAAAACAAGACAAGTAATTAAAATTCTTAAATAGGGAAACACTTCATGTCTCCTATTTAATTTCTGGCATCAGCACAGTATAAATAAAAACTCGCCTTCACAAAACAGTTTTCTTTGTACGCTTCATTCCTTGTTCCTCTTTTTTATGTTTTACTGTTTTAATCCCAATATTTAATTCTTTCCAAAGTCCTTGCTTTCCTCCACCCATGTCAGAAACAATGCTAAAACATGAAACCCAGCTTGATCAAGTGCTTCCAAGATTGAAAACAACGTGTCTTTCCTCATTTTTTTTAGCTTACCCTAGGCCATTACAACTCGTACATTTGTATGAGGGCCATAACATCTATCTTCAACTTCATCATATGATATCCTGCTCTCTATATGCATTTCATCGAAGCATTAAACTGTTAATTTAGAAAAATCAGTCAAATTTGGATTTTGCTTTCATTATACTTATTACATCATTTTGTATGCGAGGCAAACATTAAAAATTGTTCATCCATTTGGCCAAAGTGGTCATACCGGGTAGGGGGATTTTTTTTAGGGTGCGTAAATAACTATAAGCTTCCTTTGATACAAATCTTAATAGATCTGTTTTCAGTAGATAAATATGTTTTCAATAAATTTAATATCAGAAAGTATTTTACGTTTCAAAGACTGTTTATTTAGTCTTAACTCTGTTGCATTAGAACTGATAACATTTTTGGGTTAAAATTGTCTGCACGACGACATGCAGCTGCCCACTGTTTATGTACACCTTTGCTTATGGAAAGACATGAAATATTATTCTTTCTTATTTAACTCATTATAAGATAAACACAAACAAAATCGTGAACTAGCATAGGTACTAGTGCAGCCGGACCATGGTGACAGTATAGGCGGTGTGACGTCATCGCGCTTTTACCCCCTCCACATCCTCACCAGATGTCTAGAACGGTACCACCTTGTGGTCAGGTGACACCAGAGCAACAGTCTTGTCAGTAACTCACAGCATGAATAATGAGCTGACCTAGGGCAAAACGCGCCTGCTTAAATAAATCAGTAAGTAGTTGTTTTTTGCCAAGATAATACGAACAAGTGTAATCTTAAATTTCCTGACACTGGTATCTTCTCTGTTATATAACAGAATGAACATTTTTGGTAGATTAATCTCGTTTTTATCTCAGGTAGTTTTATTTTTTGCTGTATCAAAATTAACAGTAATTCTAATATCCACCTTACAAGACTGAAAAGAAGGAAAATTAGAGTCAGGAGAACGCTTTCCTGGTCTGCAGAAGGAGAGAATTACCTCATGGGTGTACAGTGCCTCATTAACAAAATAATATGTCTACTCATTACATCCCTGCATAGGGATAGGGTTAATGATATAAGAAAGAATACATATAATATGGATAAAATGAAGGAAGAGACCACATGAATGGTCTATCAGTATTAATAAAATAATTTAAATTCATACAAAAAAGGGAATAAGAAAAACAAATTGAGATTGGAGAAGAAGAGGGGTTAGTTGCAAGCTTGCAGTAAAAAGACAAAAATTAGATATTCAACCATCAATAGATAGGCGTGGTTATTTATACTGCATTGTTTAGGACCTACAGATTGTGTCTATAACTTTGTATATTGGGAAGTACATACTGTTTATAGATTTTTTAGTATAAAATATAAGGTTTCATTTTAAAATTCTCTAATAATTTACAGTAAGATGTCTTAATATATCCAAAAAACCTAGCACGATATGATGTTATAAGCAAATTTAAATACTCAAAAACAGAAAAAAACAACAGAAATAGAAATTACTAAACACTTTTAAATGTTTATAACTTGTCTATAGTAGCACTTACTTATATTTGTTGAGGACGGCTGTTTCGGGAGATGTGTCCCATTGTCAACTCAGACCGTAACTGATCTCAAGGTTTACGTAGGTTAGGGTGTTAGGGTGGGGTGGGATATTATGGTGGTGTGGGTGTATTTTGTGTGTTTTAGGACTTATGATGTCATACAGTGCATGTGAGTTGTGTATTGAGTATGTGTGTAGGGTGTAGTTTGAAGTGTCTGTATATTTCGTAATGTTCGGTTGTGTAGCGTTGGTTATTTCTGTGTTGTTTATGAAGAATTTGTAGCTTAGATGTTATGTTTATGTAGTCATGTTTTTTTTGGAGTTGAGGTGATCAGCGAAGTTTGATTGGTAGTTATTGTTTGTTAGTGCTTTTATATGTTTATAAAGTTATAAACATTTAAAAGTGTTTAGTGATAACTAGTAGCTTATGTGAAGATGGAATCAACAAACATAAATAGAAATGTAAAAGAAAAACTCTAAATTTCAAGTCCATACAAAGCAAACTATACAGACTGTAAAATAAATTGTATGTTGGGCAAATAGGCTACTGCGTAATTAGCACACATAATTTATTCAACAAGGGTAAAAAATACCAAGGCACATTAAGTTTAAAACATCACATTTCTTGTCTTTTGCTAACCAAATATTAAAAACACTCATTTTTACATAAACATCAATCTTTATCTAGAAATACTTTACATTCACAAAATCAGAATTACAAAATAGTAAGAAATTTACGTTAATAATTTAATACAAAATAAAAACTTACATAATTAATTAACTCAATATAAATCTCATACTCTGCTTGACTACATGTTTTACTGATAGTAATTAATATAAATGGTGTAGATGTTTTAATGGAGGAAGTACAAAAACCCACATGAGATATATTCTGAGTAACCAAATTACATCACTGATGTCTTGATGAAAAAACATCAACAACCTTATTATTGAGAACAAACAATTCATTGTTGGTAATTTTTCTTAAAAAATAACAATTAGTGATTTATGACATTGTTACTAAATTTGAATATAAGCTGTGTCAAAAATATACATAAAATAAATAGATTGGTCAATTTGTTTTCATTCTTTGATAGGAACCAAATTACAACATTGATGTCTTGATAAAAAAAACATCAACAACCTTATTATTGAGAACAAACAATTCATTGTTGGTAATTTTTCTTAAAAAATAACAATTAGTGATTTATGACATTGTTACTAAATTTGAATATAAGCTGTGTCAAAAATATACATAAAATAAATAGATTGGTCAATTTGTTTTCATTCTTTGATAGGTGGCATTGAGTGCAATATTGTTCAACTATATTGAACTGGTTTATTACCTGGATCCCTTACAATACATCTGTGCCTGAATGGTTTGGGTCATTTCAATTCACTGATGAAATTTTAAAAATTCAAACAAACTCAGTCAGCTTCACAGATCATGTAGCAAATTTCTACGATATGAAGTACATTCTTTCATTGAGTAAAAAAAGGGCCAAAATGCAGAAGTGTACTGCATAGCCTCGTGAAGTGACCTATGTGTAACACTGTCACAGAAGAGTAATAGTCTTTCTGAAGTATATAAACACTCTTTAAATTCAGGAAGACCATCCAAAACGTGACATAGCTCTCTAGTAATTATAACAATTACTGTATACTTTGCCTCACAATACTCAACTTTAAGCTTCATAGCTAAGACGTTTTCGAAGAGAAAGCAAATTACAAACAGAAATAAGATTAAAATAATTCACATTACTTGTTTTAACGAATCAAGTAAACCAGGAGGCAAAGTTTTTCAACAACAGGAAAATAAAACTTTCAGTTTTTGTGTTGAGACTTTATTAAAATGCTCTTAGTGATATCACTTGGCAAAAAACACAACTTACTGATATTTTTCAGCAAACGCATTTTGCACTAGGTCACAGCACAAGGCTGTGGATAAGACTCTAGCAAAATACGTCTGATGAAAAATATCAGTAAGTTGTGTTTTTTTGCCAAGGGATTTAAAACTATTGTCATGCCTAAATGCTTGCTTAGTTGGCAATCAATGATAAGTAAAGAGAAACATAAATTGATATTGTAGATTTTGTTTACATTCATAATTTTGTAAAAAGTAAAATTTTCTGGGATGCTTATCAAAACATACTTCTTTAAAAAGCAAATCATTTACATTGGAATATTAAGCAAAATGTTGTATTAAATTTAGCTGCATTGTTACTTAGATTTGTTAAAGTATTCCTAAAGATAACTAAACTAGTAAAGAGTATTTTATAAAGTACTTGGAAATCACTTGCAAACACAAACACGAATTAATAAAAACGTTATTCTAAAGGCCTAAAGGTGAAAACCCTAAATTACTCAAGCTATATCTTGAGCCTCATAAAGTTAATCATGGAATTGTTATTAATTATTAAACATTATAATATTAAAGTTTATAATTAAAGTTATAATAAAATTCACTGTACATAATGGACTACAAAATTCAAGAAATTGTTATGTCAACAAAAATCACCTACAAACTTACAAATCACAAGATGACAAGAAAATTAAAATCCAATATCTTAATAACCCTTTTGTACTAAATAGAGTAACAAATACCTTGAAGGAGCCATGAATAATAGTAACAGATTGAAGAAGTAGAAACAAATAAATTTAGTAAACATTTCAAGTCAATGTAGCTGAAATTAGGTATTTTGACAGGCAAGGTCAAAGAGGAGATAGAACTTTTTCAAAGGTTGCTTACAGCTTTTGTCCAATCAGAGATTAGTGGTTTCCATGATAAGTGGAATTGACAGATTTACCATATATATATATATATATATATATATATATATATGCTATTGTACATTTTTTCCTTAGAACCCATAATTTAAAGCTAGAAAAAATTATACTGAAAAAAATGTTTAAAATGTGCACTAAACTATCTTAACAGTTCAAGACTGCTCTTAATAAGGTTTAACTCAGTAATGTTTTCATTTACAATTATGATGATTATGATTGGATCTCGGAAGGACCTTACATGGGTAGAGTACTTAGCTGTTGCCTTTGTAATCTTTTCCAATCCCCACAATAGGATCGCTTAGTGTATACTTTCCTACAGTAACCAAGCATCTGAATTACTGATATCCTCTGGTGTTGAACCCTCTCAGATTCCCGTGCCCTGTTATCAATTTCACCATAATTCTAAGTTGTAGGCTACTTAGGGAGAGTAATCCTTTGCCACATCTACCTAAATAAGCCTTAGTTTTGTTCCAATGGCGCATTCCAATGCAGGTCCAATACTGAACCAAGGTTCACCACTTATAGGTCTAGTTTCCATACACACCTCTCTTTTATGTTATATTGCAGTGTTTTATCCTGATGTTCTCTCCAGAGCTCCTTCAGTGCATCTATAAGTAGGAGTTCATCTCAACTGCTTCTTGTCTTTCGATTAAAGATGGTGGAATAGATCCAACTTACTTCATTAGTAGATTTTTGAGTAACTGAGTAAACACTATTAACTTACTTGCTGACACTCATAGCGAGGGGGTTTCATCAATGAAACAATTGTTTTGAAACGTGCCATCAGGTAAGTTAATAGTTTTCCCTCAGTTACTCCAGTTAGTTAAATAACTACTTATTCAGTGAATTCAAGATGCTTACAACCCACTATCTTTTTTGTCATGAGCCCAGTTCCCATCTCATGAGCATTATTCCAATGCAGTGTATTTTTCCTCCAGGAGTTTTCGCCATAGGAACATCCTATCCAGAAGAACTACCACATATTACTTACACTCCATGTAGAATATCTCTGTGTTACCAAACCATCCTCTCAAGTGATTTAATTTACATCGCTTGGTGAAAATAAGTGCCCCATATTCACTTCCCTTGATGCTTATTGCCTTCTTCTTATACTACCTAGACTGTCTCTTGAATCAGGTCCCTAATATCAAATGTTCCCCTCACATTCAGTCCACCTCGATGGGGGCGGAAACCCGATGCTTTGGAGTGGTGCCATTGGGCAGGTACTGAGCTTGGACAGGTTGAGTCATCTGTCATATTCTATCCACGAGCAGCAGAGGAAATAAAGGTCCACCATCATACGACAGTAAGGTGACTAAAATACTAAGGGATGACGCACGGTGCTTCTGGGACTCCGTTAAAGATCCTTCTTGCCCCGAGGGCTACGACTTTACATTGGTTCGGATCGCATGATATCTTCTGATTTGGGGTATAAATACCCATCCAAAGTACCAAATTTACTTACAATATAAGAGATTATCAACTCGTTAATTTGTTAAATTCAAACAAAAAGTATCGTTGATCGTTATAGACAACAAAATCCACGAGAGAAAAAAATCAGCTACTATCATGTCAACAGGAAAGAATAGACAAAGCGTATTATTAGGCCTAATGGCAGTATTGAGTAGAGAACGTTTGGTAAATGACGTACAATTAATTTATTTACGAACTCTTTCCTTAAACTGTTACGTATTTCAATTACACAGTTAAAACAAAAGCTTTATTCAAGTGACTCAGTCATGCGAGTATTTTTCCTTGACGCGTTTCAAGGAAACCCCTAACTCGGGCCGTGCTTAGGTTTTGCAACAAAAGTAGACTATAAAATATCGTACGAAATATTGAATGCTATTTGAGTATTGTACTGAAATTATTTTACCACACAATGTCCTTTCAAAAATTAAACTTCCCCCATTCATGGCACTTTATACAATGAATTTTATTTTCATCAAACTGACAGAAATTTGACTGGAGTTGTTAGTTATTTAAAAAAATGGCCGATAACATTTACATGTTCTAAAAGTTAATTGTTTTTTGATAATGTTTGTATTTCTTAAAGAATGTGAAATAGTTTCTTTTTAATGAATTTTGTTGTTAAAACAGACCGCTTTATAAGTCACTATAGGCTTTCTTTTCCTTAATCAAGTTAGGTATAAGCTAGAGATGAACTTAAAGCTTAATGGTATAAATATAATAAATAGGCCTACGTATTGTTACGAAAAGATTTAATCTTCTATAAATAATGATTGTAAGATTATTTTACAACAACAATTGTGAAATAAATGAGAAAACGGTATTTTCAGAACATAGAAACTTCAGAACGAACAAAATTGTTGAATAAATAAGCCTACTATCAACCATTACAAAACCATTGCATAACTAAACGAAAGGAGCGACACAATTGTTTGTTTTCATTGAAAGAAACTATTAAAGAAGACGTTTCGTCTTCTATAAAGCAACTGTTAAATAGCCTACTTAATTTTGCTTACTAAGAGGTTTTCAAATTACAATAATTATTCATTATAAATACGGCTCTGTCTTATTAATTGCGAGTGTAGCCTACTTATTTAGAGTGTTGTCTAATTTTAATTCGAAACATTAAAATATTTTTTGCGAATTATGTTATTACCTAAAGAGTAGATTAAATCGTCACATAACAATCTACCAACATAATCAGAGTAATGTTATGAAACCAAACCTGTAATATTTACTTATGAATCAACACTGCACAGTATAAAATTCTATCCAAATATACTGAAACCGAGATAAAATCTCGGAAATTCTATTATCTCGGCGGAACTTCCTGAGTAGACCACCAACGCGTCAGTATGTTACTGTGTGTTGAGTGGGTAAGATGGATACGCTGCCGGTAGAGTTCGAGATGGAGCCGGTGGAAGATAAGCCTGAATCTTTGCCGCAGGCTACGCCGCCCTCTCGGGCGAATACGTACGCCGCCAAGAAGACAGTGGCCCAAGGCATGATGGACATAGCGTTGATAACGGCCAACGCTAACCAACTGAGGTTCATAATAGAATACAGCAGCGACACAAGCACCTTCTATTTAGTGTTAATACTGATAATCTTTAGTCTTTTTCTGCAGGTAAAATCTTTCCTCGCTTAACTTTATTTAATAATATTAAGGTTTAATAAAGTTTTAGCTCTTGAAAAATATTTTCGGATGGATCGAAACGCAGAGTGTATTTATAAAAGCATGAATTGGTCTATGATCTGTTATTAACCTTAAACACATTGAATTTTTCCTTACTTTAAAAATAGATAGCCTATACCTTATGTTAATTTGGTAGAAAAATGTTTACAAAATTGTTATAGTAATTACCACACGGTGTTTCTTAAATCATATTATCGTCGGAATTGTAATTAGACTAGAAGTAGGCCAAAGTCACAATCTTCAACCCCTCTGTGTGCATTTTCAAGGGCTATCATGAAAAATTATGAGTTAAAGGTGTAAAGGTATACAGAGTGTAAAGGTGGACACATCCTTGTGAGTCGTATAGAAAATATTAATACAGTAGAACCTAGATAATTCGGATTAACTGTGACCGTTGCCTATCCGGATTGTCGAAAATCCGGGTTATCCGGAGACTAATGGAAAATTGAAAAAAGTCATATACACATAGAAAAGAGTACCGCACATTATGTACAGTATTTGAACGTACATAATATAGCCTATATACAGGTAAAATCATTTCTTGGCAAACAAATCTGTCAATTTTGGTTGTTTAAATTTTGTGAGCCGCTTTTGTGCTAAGCGATCCCGTATTGTTTTCAGCATAAGAAGCACAAAACATTATTTTGTTTATCTGTAGGTGTTGGGGGATTTTTATTGTTGTGTTAGACTTTTTATGTTTGTACTGTGCTTATTAGATTTTTGTTATTTATTTTTTGTTGTATTTCAAATCATTCCTGGTTATCCGGAGATCCGAGTTACAGGGGTCTTACTTATTGACGTGTTATTGTATATATATATATATATATATATATATATATATATATATATATATATATATATATATATATAATACACGAAAAACTGTATTGGGAAAACGTGTGTGGGATCTTTTTCGCGTATCCAGGCCTTTACAAGTGATCCATTGACCCTTCTTTCATCCTCTACCTAAGACGTTTATGACCAAACCTACGTGCACAATCCATCAATCCTACTTAGGTGATAATAGTTACACTAGCTGTTAGCTTAAAAACTATATTAAAAAAAAACAAATATAGTAAATGCAATATATATATTATTTATCATTTACTAATCGTAATGATTCTTGGTTTTAGTAAAATATTTTTGTTATTATTACATCCATTACCATTGAGTTTTTATACCAATTTAATGATAAGACGAAGGTAATTTTTCTCTCCGGCAATACATTAATTTATTTTTTTACTATCCAAGTAGCCTACTTATAAGTATTACGTAATTTATTAAATTTATTCAGCAGTTAAAAATATTTACAAATCAAATTTTTTAATCACAGGTGTAACCAAGAGATTTTAATTTTTTACTTCTCTATAACTCGTTTTATTTAGTCAAAACGGCACCTCTTAATTATTTACATTATTACATTCCGAACACTGAATATATCGGTCTGTAATGCTAATATAATACTATATTCCCTCGTTACGTAACTGCACAATATATATTCACGCTATTAATTTTTATTAAGTTAAAAAAGAATTCAATAGCTCTTACAAATTTTAAAGGTTATGTCCGTTTAAAACTACCGGGACGTTTTGTTCGAATGTGACAAATTATAGTTAGTATTTACCAACTTATTTAAATTTCTTGATTTTAAAATTTAACTAATTTCTTAGAAATATACTCTTTAAATATTTTTTACCCTATTTAAAATTGTGTTTATGAGATAGTCAACGTTCATGTAAATAAAGCACGCAACCGCTCGATATAGACTGAATGTTTAATTGGTTTAACTAACTCAGAAGATTGTATAAAGACTCAATTTTTTTTTTTTTTTTTTACCCGGGTCTGAGCCCCCAAAACCCGCCCAGCCCTCGTGGCAGCCAACCTCTAGCGAGCTACCTCCGTCTCACATGCGCATGCGGTTAGTATCCCTACCGCGAATGAAGGAAACGGGATTGATTGCCCATGTACCAAGCTCATAAGCTTTTTCCATGGAGAATCAGGAGATAGTGAAATGAAACAGTACGGTAAGTGTCGCGCTAAGAGCGGGATGAAAAAACCTGGCAAGAAAGAAACCCTGCCAGGAAAAATCCCGCGACAGATCATGCAGGAACCCTGGGGGCTTGGATCACCTTATGCTATGGAATAAGGAGAGGTATTACCTTGCAAATACCTTGTTAAGTAGAAAACTTTATACTGTAGCGCATCCTATTGTTAAAAGTAGAAACTACCAAGTCGGTTTCGCAGTAAATCTAGCAGCAAGTGTGAGACAATGTAATATCTTAGTATTATCCTATATTTACACCACATAAAAAGTAATATTTAAAATAAAAACTTCTTTAGGGGCATCTGGCCAACACCATTTGAAATAACGTCCTAGTGTAATACCTCACTAGCACATGCTATTGGCCTGACAGATATCCTGTAGTATGAAGAAAGTATTTTTGGTTCACATCATTTTTCGGGCCAGAAGCTTTGGCGGGTAGCTTAACGAAGGCGATTTAAAATTACAAGCGCAGCTGTCGGTCATCTCTGCAGATAACTTCTGTTTTTAACTGTCGGAAAAATAGCTTTTTTGTCAATTTTAATTTAATAAAAGGTAGAAAGTGTTTGTTTTAAAATATCTTCTAAAATAGGCCTAAAGACTTCTTAGCTACTTTAGAAGTCACTAAAGAATCTATAGTTATTAATTCAGTTAATTTATTAATTGTAGTAGTAATAATATTATAATATCTAAATTTTAAAATTACATTAATACATAAAGTGGCTTTGTTCTTTTTTATGTGAATGAAACAAATTGAACTTTTAAAGATTTGTATAACCTTATGTTACGTCAGGTCTCCTTTAAGAAAATGTTTTTATTTTTCAATTGATGTAATGTGCTAGGAATCTTGGTTATTGGATTTATTTTATTTAGGATATTTCAAAAGGTAATTTTATTTTTTGTGTTTGTAAATTCAAGTTAAGAATTTTGATAAAGTTTTGTTTTAATAAACAATGCCCCTCTCGTTCTGATACCTCGGCACCAAACTAAAAAAGTCCGAACCATCAGAAGCAGATGGAAAAATGTCAAACATGTTTCATAATCGCAGTTTTGCAGAAAAATAAAAAAAATGCTGTTTAGGCTACGTCATTACTGTACACGAATAAAACTAGGCTATATGTTGGGTACTTACGAGAGAATCATACAACTTATGGTTATAAACACTTTCACATTTACACACCAAAACCTATACATTCATAAAGAAACACAGCTGAGTAAATTACACCAAAAGAATAAAAGTCCAAAAGAATAAAAACCAGTGTAGAGAACCACTTAGAAGAAGTCTGTAACCTTTTCTGATTTTTTCTTCAATAATTTTTTTGTATACGAATTCCCACTATTTCTTTATGAACATGACATCAGGGGCTGAAGATTTTTTTTGCTGTTCAATTTAGGTGGCTCTCAGTTGGAGACTTGCTTTTAGCATCTGCTGCTTTCTCTTTACACTGTAGACATGTTCTGGACTAAGATGCTCATCAGCGATTATTTGTTGAAATATTTCTGAAAATTCCTTTCTGAAAGTGATGAAAATATTGTCGAAATTCACGTAATACTGTAATATCAGCAAAATAAATAAAGAAAATTAATTATAATAATTTACAGAAAACGTATATACAAACAAAATAACAATGTAGATAAAAAGAGGTCTTGAATATTAGCCATTTCTCTTTCAATGACTATTATATTTTTTTATGACTAAATCTTTATATAGAAATATGTTATAAATATGCTTCAAAACTCAAACTCAACTGCAGGGATTTAGGTAAATTTTCGACACGACATACAACCCGCTTCAAAGAATGTTTTTCTTTATTCTTTTTCGTGCCAGTAACATACCCGCGACCGCAAGAAAACAGCTTTTTTAACGGTCAGCTATGAACCAGCAACCACGACATCTGCCTCAACCGAGAGGAACACTCGACAAACTTAATCTCCCTGCTTAATCTCCAAACTTAAACACACACGCGCGCGCGCGCACAAACACACACAAACAAACACACACACACACAAACACACACACACACACACACACACACACACACACACACACACACACACACACACACACACACACACACACACATACATACATACATACATACATACACTCACACACAGACACACACACACATACACACACACACACACACACACACACACAACACACACACACACACACACACACACACACACACACACATACACACTAAGAAACAAAAATGTTTACCGTAACCATTAGGAAATGTTTACTGACATTTTTTTGATTTTTCAAATTATTCTTTAAAAATAGAGCCCAAATATGACGTCATTATTGTCACCCCTAAAGATAATAATAAAGATAACTAGTCAATAGACACCGATTACCGATATTTATTAATTTAAGTTAAATATTCCTTAAATATCGCCATAATTGCGTTGTGCTTAGCCTTATTTCCAAGCAAGTAAAAATTACCTAAATGTAACTGCTTAAAACACTTTAATGTTCTAGACCAAGTTTTAGTAGATGACTCATGGAAAACCATTAGCATAAGTACGAATTCCCTATAGTAAATACCTATTATATAATTACTATTATAGGGTAACTATAATAAACAAATGTTATTATTATTACATCTATATATAATTACCTAGGGAATGAAAATTTGCTAGAAATCATTTTAAAGTTTGAAAAAAAAGATTTTTTTCATAAAAGTAATAAACTGCGATTGCTTGCAATTGTCAACCGAAGATCAGACAAAATCTAACTATTTTTTTTATAAAATGTTTTGTTGCTAATGTATTTCTTGGAATTTTATTTGTAATAATCTTGTGGAAGAAGATAAGGCTAGATGGATGAGTGGAACAAGAGATATATGAAGAAACCTTGAGGAGGTTTCGGGGAAGTATGGCGTGATAAATGACCGCAATAACGATTGCGTTCATGATAAATCACTAAGAATCTTTCGCGTTCAAATATTTCTGTGAAGAAGGTGAAGGAGTTGCGCAACAAAACTTTTGCACGTTTACAAGAGAAAATAGCAAACTTGTAGATTGTGTGTGTGTGTCGGGTGTCGTGACAATGCTGCTATCTGCTAAGAACAGCTGACACGTTAAATGTAGCTAATTACATTATGATTACTTGCAGTGGTTATTTTTGTTAATATTTAAAAAGTTATTCCCGTCACACTTTATCCAGGCTTTCACTGGCTAAACAACTGCAATGCTACAGGCGTGTTTAAAATCAGCCATGAAGCTTTGGCATAGTGAATGTTTAAAACTTATTTATTTTTATTACTTTTTTATTATTATTTATTTTTATTACTTTTTAAATATGTTATTATATCTTTAGTTAGGCCACAAATTATTTACATAAGCCTGTGAATGTACGAAAACGCCTTTAGTCGTGATCTGATTTTACGTTTTTTTCATAATTACTAATAATTTTTCCAATTACTTCTGGTATTTGGTTTCTGTCCCCTTTCCTAGAAGATTCAATTCACCTCATATACATGAGGGCTGAACACCCGGTTTTTGCTTCTTCAGACAAACACGTCTCTAAGCTTCGAGTTTGATCTCCCATGTACGTTGTTGATCCTTTTGTGTTATCCTTTGACAGTGTTAATTGTGCGATAGAGTCTTGTATGACAATTCCGCATGTGAATTGGGAATTCTTCATTATGAAACCAAGTGCTGACGAAGTAGTCAAAAAAGTCAGATAGTGTTGAATTATCAGTAGGCTGCGATTGTATTATCAACCAAACATCTGATACTTCTTCTGGTTTTAGGAATGCCAAAGATGTGCACATACGAATATGGAGGCGAAGATTTTTTTCTTTATATTCAAGCGCTCGTCCAAGCTCCTGAACCTTCCTCCATATGCATTTTTTTCATTTGAAAAAAACAGCCTTTAATTTCCGTTGAGGGAAACATTTCCTTCAAATTCTACATTCACTGTCTTAAGAGTTCATTCTGGCACAGCCTTGATAATATCACGTAACATACGTAGATACGTTGCTTGGTTTTTGTCAGGTAAAAGTGCAAATGCCACAGGATTTATATTTGTTTCTCCGTCAGTGCTGCCGTTATCCCCATGTATCGTGTAGATTAGAGAGAATTATTTCCTTGCACTTTTAAAAGTGTCATTCATAAAGAAATTGGAGGGCCACAAGGGGTTTAGTGTCCCGAGAAGTGGTGACCCGGGAAGTCATGTCCGCGGTTGTCATATATTCGTGTGTTCGTACGCGAATGTATTTTACGACGATTTTATAAATTTCGCTTTTATTGTTTATGAAAGATATAGAAAGATTTGAGATGGGTTTAAGACTTAAGACATCTAGGATGCATGGCCACAACATAAAGTACACGTAATCTGTAATGAGGTTACATGGATGTTCTTACTCATTATACCAAGATGTAAGGAAAACATAAGGGCAGATTTGTGGATAAAGGGAGATCAAATGAAGCGCCTTAGAGTTCCACTGATAACAAATCAAGTGAAATTATGATATTTTAATTGAATAAAACCACTACTTAGAGACATTTTCAGCAGACAGTTTTCGCATTTGGTAGTGTATTGTTCTACGCTTCGCGCCACACACAATGCTTATAGTATTATCGAAATCTAAAACCAATGAACAATGCTATGACTAAGTTCGATATATTTTGTAATTTTAATGAAACCAGTCAGTAGCCCATGACTGTTATAGTCTACGAAAGATAGGAAGGTGTTGAGAATTTAGGTAGGATTATGGTAGGGATATAAGAACCCTGTGACGATATAGGAGGAATCACATCGCCAGCCTTTAGTAGATACTCTCTACCTGCTTATATCCTTTACGTCCCTTGTTGGAATAATGATAAGGAAGGGTAAATGTAGTTAGGGCATAATGATCCTGCTGGGAAAAGGGGAGTTAAGGCATCGCGTGTCAAAAAGCCTTACCTTAAATAGATCTACTCACGATCTGGATGAAGAGATATTACTACTGTAATTGTGTACACTTTTTGTTTTAAAATGTTAAAAAATCTGAACGCTATGCATTTAGCTTTTTCTTTTTTAATAAGACAAAAAATTCCTAAGAAAACACCTTTTATTCAACTATGTCAATATAAAAATAATTTCAATATTTTTAGTTTAGAGTAATCCTTAATAATTATTGCTACACTAACAGAACTTAGTTTAGCCTATACTTTTTCCGAGAAGGAGAAGTAGTTAAGTAAAACAATATATGTTAAAAAAAAAATAGAGTCAATTTCTACTGAAGTCAACAAAGAACAAGTCTACTTTTTATTTTATAATTACCAATTAATATAAATATGTATATACTGTAATATTTTTATAATATTTTTATATGTATTTTTAATTTTGAATAATTTAAATATATTTCATTATAATAACACAAAATTTAATAATACTAATCTTTAGAAAATAATAAATTGCTGGGCGCCAGTTAGAATTACAAAACAATTGTAACCCTAACAGTAAAATTTAGATTCCTATTACTTTTATTTTTTATTACTTACCATTTATAGTAATAAATAAAACACTTTCTTATAATTCGATTAATTTTTGTTTAATTTAGTTTTTTTAAATCTTATTCTAGTTACAATATTTTTTTAAAATACACTTTCTCTATTTCCTAATTTAGTTAAATATCACAAGACTCTTTCTTTCAGGTTATTCCGTGGGTGTTACGACAAATTAAAATTTAGTTTATGCAATTAATGTTGTAATAAATTTTATAAAAGAAACGCCTAGGCCTAAAGTTATTAATTTTGAATTTACAATATAATAGTTTACAATCTTTCTTAAATTTAATTACTTATCTGACGTTTAATGTTTTTGTCCAAATTTCTAGCCTTTTAAATTTATTTCTATAAACAAATCTTTCACCACTATTGTTTCATGCTTGAATTCTTCCTTTAAATAAAATTTTGGCCAACTAAGTTTTTTGCTTCCAGTTCCAATGCAAGCTTCTCTAACAATGAATTCTTTTTAATTGAAATTTCTAGAGAAAAAAATAAAACTTTGTCAATTGTTGAAACATTTGTTATTTAACCTACTGGTTATTTGATCTTTATGTCCTTACCTGGACAGTAAAGTTTTATCCTCTATGCAATAGTTTTTTAGGTCTTGTAAATTTCTACATTTGTAAAACATCAGCTGTTTCATAATTGTACTAGCTGTCATCTTGGTTTTAATATTTTATGATTATTTTTTTAGGTTATGGCTCCATTGTTTACATTTTCTTTTTTTTCATCCATTTTTAATTTACTTCTTTTACATTCTGAATTATTGTTATTTATTAATTTTGTGTTTTTATGTAAAAACATTACAATACATATGACAAAATCGCAATACAAGGTGGTAAAATAAAAAACCAATTTCCTTACAACTTTCCATTTCCCTCTAGATTCAGTGTATAAAGATGAACTATTACTGTTGTTTGTTACTATTTATTGGCTTTCTTTCTTTTTCGTTTCTAATTAATGAATCTGTTGGGGGTCTATAGTTTCTCATTCTTTTCATCTCTTATAACCCTTCATTATTGCAAGGAACCTTTCTCTTATAGTTTCATAAGAAATTATAATTTCTCTTATAATTTCTTATTTTGTTATCTTTAGAAAACAAATTTCTAGCTATAGGAAAGTTGGTTTAGTGCTAAATTCCTGAATTTCAAACATTTAGTCATTCAGTTCGAATCCGACCGAGACATCAACTTTTTAAAATTTAATTCATAAATAAATATTTAAATAAAAATGTGTTAACATCAATTGTCATCCACTACAGGTTGAAAAAAGGTATTTGAACTTGATTGGATAAATGAAAACGTAATTTATTAACGAATGAAATTTTGTACAAGATATACGTAAGAAGAGTGTGAGCTAATAGAAGGAATTGTAAAAAATTGTAAATGTGTTTGCAGGTGGCAGTGGGAGTGTCTTTGATTTTCAAAGGGAAGTTCGACTTAGGAGGGGAGGCCAAACTTCATCACGCTAATAAGATAAACAACTACGTGGTTGTCGGAGTATTCCTGATTACAATCATCAATGTCTTCATAGCTGCCTTCAGTATCCGAGGCAACGTGCCTGCACCCCAGTCTCCAGGCTGATGGCCAGCTGCTACAAGGATTGTTTCGAGAAAAACATACTTTTGAAGTGGTTTTGGACGAAAATTACGTGGTCTATGTTGAATTTAACGTCATTGATATGAGTGCACAGTGCAATAACCTGCTGGATTTGAATGTAGAATCATTGTTTATGAACTAAACGACAATTAAAAAGAAACTTAGAGCAGCCAGATGGAAGTACCTGAAAAAGAATTTTTCTTATTACTATAAATTAATCTAATCACAAATTGTAAAAAGGTGTATTCTATTTTAAATCTGGTGCTCAACAGTGGATGCTTATTACCTGGCTGGCCCATGCACAAAGCAGTTAGGGTAAACTATAGTCACAGAGAATCTAAAATTCCCCACCTGCAGACAACTTTATAATTATTACTGGCTAAAAATTAAAATTTCCTTTCATTAGGCACTAGAGATATTTCAGCAATAGTTCACATTCCCAACCCTTAATATTACACTGTTCCCTGGATTCTTCCATGTTTTACTCTAATATTATTAATACAATATTCGAATATTTTTAATTGATCAGAGTGTCAATTGATCAAAGTGACTAATTTCAACAAAATTACATTCATTTAAACTGCACCAAGTTGTATCGGTCACAAACGTTTGGATGTAATAAGAGTTGCAGTAGATCAGGCGCTAGTTTTCTTAATGCTAATGCATGAAATTAATCAACAAAAGTGCCATTGTTTCCATGTGGTATTTAATGGTAGCACACTATCTAAATACTTATATACAATTTAAAATAAACTGTTTTCCAGAAATACAGTTCAGGTTAGGGTAACTATTGTTTGTTGATTAAATAAATAGAGCCTAATTTTTATTGTTTGTTGTTAGAGCTATTATGGTAACTTGATCAATTGACACCTCGGTCATTTGAAGGCATTCATTCAAGTATTATTGTTTAATAATAAATAATTTATTATTTTAGTTTATAGTTTTATTCTGGGCAAAGTTTTTTGTAAAATCTAACAAAAGTAAAGAAAATAAATTTAGGAAAGAGCTTATTAAAATATAGGTACTATAAATTTACTTTAAAAATCTTCTACTAATACAAAAATGGGAAACAATATATCGTGTTGATTAATACAGTTATTTTAATAGGTCTGAATCAGATAATTGTACATTATATATTCGGTAATACATTATTTTAAATTTACTCTATTACAGGTTGGTTTACCTTAATACTTTTTTTTTAATTTTGAGCCAAGCGCCACTTTGGAAATTAAATTTATAATCAGCTTAGATTTATAATTTATATAACAACATAATCTCGCTATACTTTATTTAGTGATCAAACATTTTGGTCAAACAAAGTTGTCTTCTCCAGTGATAACTGAGCACTCATGAATTGTTCTCTCAGTTGCCTTATCACTGAAGATGGCAACTTGTCGAAATGTGTGTGATTCGCAAATAAAGGTTAGGGTTTCTATTTTTTTCATATATAAAATATACTTATAACCTGATAATTACATAATGATGTTCTGTATAATTTTCCTGTTAAAATTCAAGTTCTTTAGACAAAATATCAATTTTTTGTCAGTTGAGTAGATAAATTAATTTTGAAAAATATATTCAACATGAATATAATAGTCTTTAATTTACATAATTCCATCAAATTTGAATTAAAATAAATAATTGTTCTGTCTACTCTTTTTTAATAAAAGTGTAAAGAAACAACGACTATTGTTGTCATATAATTTATGTTTATTTATTTGTGTAATTGTTAAAATAATTTAGTTTGTAAATAGTAGTTTTAATAAAGGTTTTATTTTTATAAATATTGCACAAAATATTTTTATTTTGACTTAGTAACATCCAGGTAGTTTTATCGTTTGTGCAAAGTTACTTTTAACGATAAAGTACGTTTATCAAAAATTATGAGTTGGTAATTTTTAGTTCTGAAATTATTAGGATTTCTACGATCATTACGGTGTATTAGGATTTACCATTCCTTATTATGTGTTTTTCAACGCATCATCTTTTCAATTCTAATTTTAAAATCATTATCAACTCATAATTTTTGAGAAAATGATTGTAGTTACTTCCGTAGCAAACTATCCCGGATATAAACTACTTTGCCTACGCGAATCCAAAATTTTCCCTTATTTCCATCACCAAGGATTATTACACCAATCTCTTAGCCCTACCTAACCCTATTTACCCTTCTAACAAAATAAGTTTTGTACAAAATACCCTTCTTACGATAAAGACTAGCTATATCTTAGGTCTGCAACCTGTCCTGCCTAACCCTTCCTCTATTTCCACTACCAGGGATCATAATTTCCAATCCTTAATCTTAGCTAATTCCATTAACTTCTTTTTATAATATTTCTTATAAAGGGTGTACTCATAGCGTTGTAGGGGGGCGAATACCTCGGCATGACTCCGATAGACAATAGGTATACTTAAAATAAAATACCTGCTCACTTGAGGCCATGATATATATGACCTATGGCCTATGGGGTTTCATCTTTATGGTCGTAACTTGATTCTGTCTACGTTCATTATCCTTTTTTATTCTTCTTAGATGATTGTAGTAATCCTGACTGATTGGCTTAAAACTGTAAAACACACACACACACACACACCCGCACACACACACACACACACACACACACACACACACACACACACACACACACACACACACACACACACACACACACACACACACACACACACACACACACACACACACACACACACACACACACACACACACACACACACACACGTACAACACACACACACACACACACACACACACATACCCACACACACACACACACATACAGACACACACACACAAACACACGCACACACACACACACACACACACACACACACACACACACAAACACACACACACACACACACACACAACACACACACACACACACACACAACACACACACACACACACACACACACACACACACACACACACACACACACACACACACACACACGTACAACACACACACACACATACCCACACACACACACACACACACACACACACACACACACATACCCACACACACACACACACACACACACACACACACACACACACACACACACACACACACACACACACACACACACAGACACACACAGAGAGAGAGAGACAGAGTGAGAGAGGGGGTTCGGATTTCGTAAACAAAGAAATAAATTTTTTTTACATAATTCAATACTGACTAAAAGAACGGTTTCATATAAACTACATTTATAATGAATAGTGAGTTATTAGAACGGAAAAGACACCTGAAAGTAATAGAGCAGCAACAATGTTTTGCCGGTTTATTTAGTGGTTCCAGAAACCAGACGTTGTCGGGGTGCTACATTAATACTCGCTTTGGGTCATAAAATTAAGACAGATTTACTTTTATAGCCATTACAAGCGATACTGTTCTAAAGGTTGTGATACAGCTACGAAGATAATGATATTGGTAACACTACATGATCTAAATTATTTTTCAAAAGTAGGCCTAAACAGTAATAGAGAGAATGTTTCAAAAGAATGATTTCATGGGCAAATTACATTATTATACGAGTATAAGCGCATATATTAAAACATTAGTGTTATGATTATTGACTGAAAGAGAGAGCGGGGGGGTGAAGGGGAAAGAAAGAGGGATAAAGGGGAGAGAGAGAAAGATTGCTTTTAACTACTGCACACAATACAGAGAGCAAACGGGAATTGGCTTAAGTAAATTGAAGAACCAAACAAATTCGATAGGGGCAGAACAAATACATAACTCTTCCTGTTTCTAAAGTTTTCTATTAAAGTATATCATGTAGCCTGGCTTCAATTGCCTGTTCTTTGGTACTTATCGGTTACCTCCACGACAATTAAAGTGTAATAAAACGGTTTACCTGAACATGTGCTAACTTCTTTAAAACACGAGAAAAATAAAACGTGGCGCCGCAGCCCACAAATTGAAAGTTTGAAAAAACATAAATAATCCTAATCTATTAAACACACACACACACACACACACACACACACACACACACACACACACACACACACACACACACACACACACACACACACACACACACACACACACACACAAACTCTTATACACCTGAGGTTTTATTTTTAAAACACCATTATTATATTTTATGTTCATAAATAAAGCTATATTACAATATAGCTACTAAAAATCCGGTTACGTGTGGACAAAATAAAATTATTATTTTTATTTTCCTTTATAACTCAAAGGAAATTTTTGGTTATTTGTAGGGGGTTTGATGTTTTGCCCCCTCACATTATCCATTTGAACTAATTGTAAGGACTTTTATAGCACTACAGGCTTGATAAGGGCAACAAATTAGTGGAAACGCTGCAATTAATAAATAAAACAATTTTGGCTCGATATTCAACCGTCTTGTCATTTATTCAAAATAAAATTAAGTTTCCTAATGTAAGCTAAGTGTGTAAAATGGTTCCCCACCTTGTGTTGGTAATATGAAAATGTACAGTTCGTGATCACGAGGTTTGTTTACTTCAGACCTGACAAAATGGAGGCTACTTAACACTTACACCTGTTAGTTTACGTTAGGAAACTATTTCTTTCTTAAAGAAACCTGTTCTAATCGGAATTTCGTTTTGATATTTTAGCGTGTCTGCATTTTAATCTAATAAGCTATTATATGTTATTATGTAATAGGCTATTATTGTTATCATAATACTAAGGTTCATAAAGAAACTTTGAGCATGTAAAGTTTAATATGCTTCTGTAGAGTGAGGTTGTTGTTATTGTTATTATTATTATTTAATTTTTCATTTTGGAGCTTTAGTTCCGACTTTTACTTTTCCCCTTATCCATTTAAATCCCCATTTTGTTATAAATTTAAGTTACAATTCCTTTTAACACTCTCTTTGTCCGTGTTGCTGGATTAATTAAAGATTCAATGACATAGCAACTTACCACAGTGCACCAGATTATATAGTTTATATTAATTAAAACAACCTCTCACCACATAACTATAATAATAGAGTTATTTGTAAAAATACCTCTGAACATGATTACTTTGTAGTCGAAATGTGCATAAGGTTAAAATAAAATTTGTTGAATTTGTGGTGAGAGGTTGTTTTAATTAATATAAACATTTACGCCACAGTTGCTTTAAGTTGTTGTTAGATTATATAGTTGTTAACTATACAAAACCATTGGGGAGCACAGTAGCTTAATTGGTATTATTAAACAATTATAAACAATTATATATATTTACACAGCCTTTACGTACATTTATCTAACACAGTTAGCATCGTCAGAAGCTTACAAGTGTACTGAGATCTATAAGGTCTTAGGTTTTAGATCTCAGTACATTTGTAACCTGATGATACTGTGTTAGCGAAATGTACATAAAGGTTGTGTAAATACTTGTAGCTAGGGGTTAATCTTCTCCCCCCTCCCCCGCTGAGAGACCTACAATTCTGTACCAGGGGCATTTGACTTGTTTTCTTGAAGTCCTGTAGACCCCAGAATAAAGAAAACATCACAAACACGTATATGTTAAAGAATGAAGAAACCATCACAAATTAATGAGGCCCAAGGACATTTACAAAAATTAAATAAAAAATAAACAATTATAAACTCTTGCTACAAATATGTACACAGCCTTTATGTTACATTTAGCTACCACAGTTAGCATCATCAGGTTACAAATAAACTCAACCAGTTGGCGAAAGTATATAGGTTGTGTAAATATTTGTAGCAAGGTTTTACAATTGTTTGTTATATTGTATCGACTTGCTCTCCAATGCTTAACCTTGGCTTTCGTGCCATATGATGACTAGTCGACTCTCCTACGTGTGTGACAGCTGCACAAACCACATGCGGTTTTTGTAAATGATAGCGTGACCTTGCTGCAAGCTCTTCTGAGATACACAACTGGAATAAGGTCGGGATATCACGAGATTTCCACTGAATTTCACTTGAGTATTTTTATATGGGATAAACAAGCTAAACTACACTGTGAACGCTGATTCTCATGTTACAACTGATACAAGAACAGCTGAGAGTTAATAAATAACACAACGGGGAAAGTACTCGTTACATTTAGAAAATAATCGTACATTTCACTTCGCGTGGTAAAATATTACGAGCATTTTATAAAAACATTTCATTCACAAAGGGTTAGTAATAAAGGGGTTAAAGCAAAGGTGTTAAAGGGTGAAGTCATATCTAACATACGAGTATACCTATATTAAATGAAAAACAATTAAATTGTAAGACATACAATATATTTTAAAATTGAAATATTCTGAAAATATTTTCAAAATTATTGAATTGATATTTTAAATTGTTTTATTCAAATTCTGATTTTGCCTTGTCTATAATAAGTAAAAAGTGAAATAATTTATAACAGTCTAGGTACAAAACAAGTAATAAATACATGCTTAAAATTTAAAACGGATTCATTAAACTTATACATGCATAAGGTTTAAAAACAAATTTCATTTAATGGGGATGTAAACTTGAATATTTTCAACTTCAAATTAATAATAAAATTTCACTTAGATTTTTAATCCAAACGGTGCACAAAAATAACCACTATTACACTTTTACTATTACTTGCTAGTCATGAACAACAACACGATTTCGATACAGAAATAATCATTAAACTCAGACAGTTATAAATAAAATAGTATAGAAAGAAGGATGCCTACTAATTAAAACAAATATAGACCTTAAAGAAGATGAAATTAAAAAATGAAAAACTAATTTTAGTAAAGTACAAAAGGGTTATAAAATAAATAAGGTTCCTTAAATGTATAATTTCAAAATTGTGTATCAATAGGGACCTATTAAGGAAAACAGGGCATAATGTTTAAAATTTTAAAAAGAAATTAATAATAAAATAGAATTAATCAGAAACAATAATAAATAAGGAATGTGTATTTAATGACGAATGCAACTGAATAGCTTAATGCTTAAACATTTTAATATAAATCTAACACCATCGGCGGAATTTAAGCGGGGGGGTCATTGCCACCCTAACTTTCTGGACAGGGATATTATTTTTTTATAAGCAAAAGCTGACAATGAACTTATTAAAATACTACAAAAATAACAATAGTGCTGACAAGAAATAATCTCGATAGTATCAGTTGTTATTTTAATAGTATGCGAGATATTTTCTAAATATGATTGAAATTTCAGTGGAAAATATGAATTTTGTTTCAAATTACAAGCCATGATGTTAAAAATGAATGTTTAGGGAATGTTTCTGAAAAAGTTTGGTATTCAACGTTATGTTTCTAATAGAAACAAAATTAGGCTTGTTTTTAGACAATTCAGAATTATTTAAATTTTGCAAAGATATGAGTCTGGAAGCCCCCGATTTGCGTTCTATGAGAAACATTTCTGGAATACCATGCCTTAATTTACCAATCAAAAAGTAGTTTAAAACATGTACTTTATAACACAAGTGTTTTTTGTAAATGTTGACAAGCTTTTACATGTTCTTTATTTTTGGGGAGACTACCCCAAGGACCCCATTTGATACCTCCCGGGCAGTCTTGAGCCCTCCCCCCCTCTCTAGAAATTATTTATGTATTTCTTGTTTAGGACCTTTTTATTATCAAACTATAAAATCAATATAAATAGTTTTACAAACGTATATATTAAAATAAAAAATATCAAATTTTTACGTTACTTTAAATAAACTACAAAAACTCATTACAGTAAAAAAATATTCAAATTCCAAAATTGTATAGTGTTTCAAGATTGATTAGATTGTTAGTAGAAAATTTGTGAGTAAAACCAACTTAACTGAAGAAATATGTGGATGTATACGAAAGGTTCAAATATATCTCACGTTCATGTAAATAAATAAAACTTGTACAACATTGAAAATTCAATAAGTTTAAAGATGATTTTGACTTAATGACGAAAAAGTCCAAGAACACAATTATTAACATAAATAATAATATTGTAAATCTAAATAATTTTATGTTGATAACATTTGGAAATGGGATGTAAGTTGTTGAAACAAGTAATAAGAAAAAACGTAAAAGTAAATTCCTACTGAGATTTTAAAAAAAACTATTTTAGTTACCATAGAGCACTATTTATGACATTGTGTGGTTACCATGGCAACAGTTTAAGGTTGTACAATGGAGGTTTCGACGACAACCAGATAGGGGGAAAAATTCAATACATCTTTAAGAAATATATTTCAAAGTATAGGAAAGTTGACGCAGTGCCAAAGCGCGCCAGACTTCGAACATGAAGATTCTCAGTTCGAATCCAGCTGGACCCCACAAATTTTATATATTAATTATTAAATAAATATTTTAAAAAAACTGAATTAACATCAATTGTCATCCACTATAGGTTAAAAGAAATGTATTTGATCTTGATTTGTATGAATAAAAACGTATTTAATTGATTTGTACAAGATATATATCAGGAGAGTGTGAGGTAATCGAAGGAATTTTATAAATTTAAGAATGTAAAAAGAAATTAGAATAAATCAAATGTAAATAGCTCAGAACAACCAAAGGGTGAAGTATTACTTCAACATATCGTAACATTAATAAACCAATATTATAAAAAAGAAACTAAAATAAAGAAAATGTTCGATCCTTATTGCTATATAGAAGAATAAATATTAAATAATTAATTAATAAAGTCACCAATATAAATTGGTTGAATTTTATACCTAATTAAAATTTATTAGAATATTATTATATAGAAATATAACGTAACTAATAAATATTCAACTAATTAGTAAATTTAATAGATAACGATTTTAGCCTACTGTAAAATAAGGACAAATAATAGGTTTGAATAGAATAAATAAAGTCATTAGGATCTAACAAAAGAGGTTAAGAAGTTAGACGAGCAAAATATATTAAATAATAAATCAACTATACCATCGATTAGATATCAATGCTTAGTGTAACATACTTAAAGAAAAAGTGTAAAATAAGGATAAAGAATATATTTGGATAGAATAAATAAAGTCATTAGGATCTAACAAAAGAGGTTAAGAAGTTAGACGAGCAAAATATATTTAATAATAAATCAACTATACCATCGATTAGATATCAATGCTTAGTGTAACATACTTACAGAAAAAGTGTAAAATAAGGATAAAGAATATATTTGGATAGAATAAATAAAGTCATTAGGATCTAACAAAAGAGGTTAAGAAGTTAGACGAGCAAAATATATTTAATAATAAATCAACTATACCATCGATTAGATATCAATGCTTAGTGTAACATACTTAAAGAAAAAGTGTAAAATAAGGATAAAGAATATATTTGGATAGAATAAATAAAGTCATTAGGATCTAACAAAAGAGGTTAAGAAGTTAGACGAGCAAAATATATTTAATAATAAATCAACTATACCATCGATTAGATATCAATGCTTAGTGTAACATACTTAAAGAAAAAGTGTAAAATAAGGATAAAGAATAGATTTGGATAGGATAAATAAAATCATTAGGATCAAACAAAAGAGGTTAAGAAGTTAGACGAGCAAAATATATTTAATAATAAATCAACTATACCATCGATTAGATATCAACGCGTAGTATAACATACTTACAGAAAAAGTGTAAAATAAGGACAAAGAATAGATTTGAATAGTATAAATAAAGTCATTAGGATCAAACAAAAGAGGTTAAGAAGTTAGACGAGCAAAATATATTTAATAATAAATCAACTATACCATCGATTAGATATCAATGCTTAGTGTAACATACTTAAAGAAAAAGTGTAAAATAAGGATAAAGAATAGATTTGGATAGGATAAATAAAGTCATTAGGATCTAACAAAAGAGGTTAAGAAGTTAGATGAGCAAAGTATATTTAATAATAAATCAACTATACCATCGATTAGATATCAACGCGTAGTGTAACATACTTACAGAAAAAGTGTAAAATAAGGACAAAGAATAGATTTGAATAGTATAAATAAAGTCATTAGGATCAAACAAAAGAGGTTAAGAAGTTAGACGAGCAAAATATATTTAATAATAAATCAACTATACCATCGATTAGATATCAATGCTTAGTGTAACATACTTAAAGAAAAAGTGTAAAATAAGGATAAAGAATAGATTTGGATAGGATAAATAAAGTCATTAGGATCAAACAAAAGAGGTTAAGAAGTTAGATGAGCAAAGTATATTTAATAATAAATCAACTATACCATCGATTAGATATCAACGCGTAGTGTAACATACTTACAGAAAAAGTGAAAAATAAGGACAAAGAATAGATTTGAATAGTATAAATAAAGTCATTAGGATCAAACAAAAGAGGTAAGAAGTTAGAAGAGCAAAATATATTTAATAATAAATCAACTATACCATCGATTAGATATCAATGCTTAGTGTAACATACTTACAGAAAAAGTTTAAAATAAGGATAAAGAATAGATTTGGATAGGATAAATAAAATCATTAGGATCAAATAAAAGAGGTTAAGAAGTTAGATGAGCAAAGCATATTTAATAATAAATCAACTATACCATCGATTAGATATCAACGCGTAGTGTAACATACTTAAAGAAAATGTGTAAAATAAGGATAAAGAATAGATTTGGATAGGATAAATAAAGTCATTAGGATCAAACAAAAGAGGTTAAGAAGTTAGATGAGCAAAGTATATTTAATAATAAATCAACTATACCATCGATTAGATATCAACGCGTAGTGTAACATACTTACAGAAAAAGTGAAAAATAAGGACAAAGAATAGATTTGAATAGTATAAATAAAGTCATTAGGATCAAACAAAAGAGGTAAGAAGTTAGAAGAGCAAAATATATTTAATAATAAATCAACTATACCATCGATTAGATATCAATGCTTAGTGTAACATACTTACAGAAAAAGTTTAAAATAAGGATAAAGAATAGATTTGGATAGGATAAATAAAATCATTAGGATCAAATAAAAGAGGTTAAGAAGTTAGATGAGCAAAGCATATTTAATAATAAATCAACTATACCATCGATTAGATATCAACGCGTAGTGTAACATACTTAAAGAAAAAGTGTAAAATAAGGATAAAGAATAGATTTGGATAGGATAAATAAAATCATTAGGATCAAACAAAAGAGGTTAAGAAGTTAGACGAGCAAAATATATTTAATAATAAATCAACTATACCATCGATTAGATATCAACGCGTAGTGTAACATACTTAAAGAAAAAGTGTAAAATAAGGATAAAGAATAGATTTGGATAGGATAAATAAAATCATTAGGATCAAACAAAAGAGGTTAAGAAGTTAAACGAGCTAAATATATTTAATAATAAATCAACTATACCATCGATTAGATATCAACGCTTAGTGTAACATACTTAAAGAAAAAGTGTAAAATAAGGATAAAGAATAGATTTGGATAGGATAAATAAAATTATTAGGATCAAACAAAAGAGGTTAAGAAGTTAAACGAGCTAAATATATTTAATAATAAATCAACTATACCATCGATTAGATATCAATGCTTAGTGTAACATACTTAAAGAAAAAGTGTAAAATAAGGATAAAGAATAGATTTGGATAGGATAAATAAAGTCATTAGGATCTAACAAAAGAGGTTAAGAAGTTAAACGAGCAAAATATATTTAATAATAAATCAACTATACCATCGATTAGATATCAACGCGTAGTGTAACATACTTAAAGAAAAAGTGTAAAATAAGGATAAAGAATAGATTTGGATAGGATAAATAAAATCATTAGGATCAAACAAAAGAGGTTAAGAAGTTAAAAGGGCAAAATATATTTAATAATAAATCAACTATACCATCGATTAGATATCAACGCGTAGTGTAACATACTTAAAGAAAAAGTGTAAAATAAGGATAAAGAATAGATTTGGATAGGATAAATAAAATCATTAAGATCAAACAAAAGAGGTTAAGAAGTTAGACGAGCAAAATATATTTAATAATAAATCAACTATACCATCGATTAGATATCAATGCTTAGTGTAACATACTTAAAGAAAAAGTGTAAAATAAGGATAAAGATTAGATTTGGATTGGATAAATAAAGTCATTAGGATCAAACAAAAGAGGTTAAGAAGTTAGACGAGCAAAATATATTTAATAATAAATCAACCATACCATCGATTAGATATCAATGCTTAGTGTAACATACTTAAAGAAAAAGTGTAAAATAAGGATAAAGAATAGATTTGGATAGGATAAATAAAGTCATTAGGATCAAACAAAAGAGGTTAAGAAGTTAGACGAGCAAAATATATTTAATAATAAATCAACTATACCATCGATTAGATATCAATGCTTAGTGTAACATACTTAAAGAAAAAGTGTAAAATAAGGATAAAGAATAGATTTGGATAGGATAAATAAAATCATTCGGATCAAACAAAAGGGGTTAAGAAGTTAGACGAGCAAAATATATTTAATAATAAATCAACTATACCATCGATTAGATATCAATGCTTAGTGTAACATACTTAAAGAAAAAGTGTAACATACTTAAAGAAAAAGTGTAAAATAAGGATAAAGAATAGATTTGGATAGGATATATAAACACATTAGGATCAAATAAAAGGGGTTAAGAAGTTAGACGAGCAAAATATATTTAATAATAAATCAACTATACCATCGATTAGATATCAATGCTTAGTGTAACATACTTAAAGAAAAGATGTTTTGATAAACTTAAATAAGAATATATATTCTGACTTATCTATTTTTTGGTAACAATGTATTTAATCAACATCATTTATAGCTAGCAGTGCAATAAATAAATTTGTAGGTTTATCAATCTGCAAATGGGATTATGTTGTTAAGATAAAAACCTATCTAAATTGTCACTCAAAAAGGACCTTGAAAAGCTTGCAAAGCTCTCACCAACAAAGCTCCAAAAGAGTATAGCGATGGATGGACATTTGAAAACGATTTGAATTAATTATTCGCATAAATTATTGAACCACACATATATAATTATTTGTGGAATATTAGGCAAATTATTATAGCCATTCGCTTATATTCTTGGACTCAGTAAGTTAGATCAAATTTCGTTATTTCCAGCATGTTTCATTCTGGGTTACTAGACTGGGTAGAGAGTAGACATTTTTTTCACCCGTATTAAAGTAGACCTATTTCAGTTGCATCCAGTAACGCTTGCGTCCAACGACGTTTGTGTTACCTTAATGCTGTTGAACGATGGAACAACAGACTGATCATCACAACAGGTCTTCGGAAACCAAATCCTAAAATCATACAATAGATTAGTTGTTTCAAAACTGAAGCGGAAAATGTAGCCTGTGCATACATGAAAATACAATTAAACCTTGGATGGAAGAGGAGGAAATGCACATACATGAAAATGAGCGAGAGAATAAATAAAACTATCAAGAAGTACGAAGTAACTGGCAACATAAGGAAGTGTCTTTGCACTTTGACCTGCTTACAAAAATTACTCTTTTACGTGATTAAAACACAAATAAACAAAATACTTTTTGAGTAATTAATTATAAACAAAAATGCAAAATTTCCCCAGTTTAGGAACTGGGTGTCTTTGGGGCGCTGATAAAAATTCATTAAGCTACATGTGAAAATGTAACAATATGAACATTATTTTTTTTTACTTTTAAAATATTTTTTTGAAGCATTAAGCTTTAATGTACAATAAAAAGAACGAAGTTTCTTACTAAGATTTAATAGGAACTTTGACAAGTTTTAATCATTGCAACTTATTCAAGTCAATACAAGGTTCAATAAATATTATTCATTTTCTTCGTACTACTCTATTTTCTTTCTGACACAAAACTCACAAACAAAAACCGTAACAGATCGTCTATGAAGCTTGTACCCTGCTTAGGGGACTTGTACTTGGTTGAGTTTCTTGTTCATCTCGTGGAGTTGATGGATCGTTTGTAGTTGGTTGTTGATGCAAGGGAAAATCTGCTGGCCTAAACCTTTACTTGCTCACTGGGAAGAGACAGGTTGTGTGAAAACCTTCTATGGCATTTTAGACAGTGGCAGCTTTCATGTAAGCTTTTCCAATCGATTTGGTAAACAGTTACTCTTCTTCCAGGATATGGCAGTGACCACGTTTCTATTTCCTGTGAATAGAATGTCTTTAGAGGCTTCATGAAGCTGACATCGAGAGGCTGCATTTTATGGGAGCTATGAAATGGCAGATACACAATGATAACATGGTTGTCTCGAGCTATACTAATAACATCTATGTTTCATATTTGGGGGGAAGTAGAACCGTCCTTACTATTACACATTTTTACGTAACGCTCCAATGTTGATTGGGGCACGTTTGAAAGTTCTGAAGGCTTCAAGTAATCCCATTTCTCTCATTTTGACTACTATTACAGCATATTTTATTCTCTCGGACTCACGTTTCTTTCTATGAACTATGATCTTCAAAAATAACACATTTGGCTGTACTCTCAAAAATGAACGTTCAATTCAGGCCTTTTCAAATTAGACACCTCGACACCTCCCCAAGTTAGGACGCACCTCGACACCTCCCCAAATTAGGACGCACCTCGACACCTTCCCAAGTTAGGACGTACCTTGACACCTCCCCAAGTTAGGACGTACCTCGACACCTCCCCAAGTTAGGACGTACCTCGACACCTCCCCAAATTAGGACGCACCTCGACACCTCCCCAAGTTAGGACGTACCTCGAC